>CATIWM010123865.1:0-10089 GCA_949671775.1 Mallotus repandus | reverse complement strand
AGTAGATCATTGTAATAGCCCCAATAGTGGGAGTAGTGAAATTATGTGCGTGGCATGTGTTTTTAATTGGTTAGTAAATTAGGATTTCATTTGGTAAATTCAATTAAAATTAATGTTGGCTTTAGATTAATTTTAGGTTGTATGTAATTTAAATTAGGGTTAGAAAAATCATATAATGTTTGTTTTTTATCTATTATTTTTTATTATTTTTATTTGGGCTTGTTTTTTATTTTTATTTGTTTTGGGCCCCAAACCCACGTATAGGTCTAACTCATTAATAAAATAAGCTTTTAAAATCAAATTTAGGTTTAATTAACTTTAAAATTAATTTAGGCCCATTTAGGTTAATTTAGATTTTAGGCCCATTTTTAGTTAAATAAAAATTAACTTAGATTTAGCTCAGCCCATTAATAAAGCCTTCTTCATAATTTGTAGACTTAGGGTCATTTCATTTAATTAAAATTAATTAGAATTAAGCTCACTAATTTATTTCTTTTTCTTTTAAAATTTAATAGACTTAGGCCCACTTTCTTTAGAATTAAAGTAAATAGATTTAGGCTCACTAATTATCAAAATGTAGGCCCATTTTTAGTTCTATTTCACTTGTAAATAAAATATGTAGATTTAGTTAACTTAAACTAAAATCAAATGTAGTTTAGATTTAGAGACATTATGATTTGAATGCATTTGTTATGTGCTTTTTTATGGATTGGTTGCCTTAGGGTTAGATGGATGTTCAAATTAGGGTTTAATAAAATTGCATGTAATTAGGGAATAAGATAGTAATTAATAAAATAAATCTAAATGAACATAAGACTAAAAGAAGTTGGTATTCCGTATCCAGAACTCCTGGTTGTGGTACTAGCTTGTATTAGAGAATCGAGTTACCACCACCTTCGATTTGTCCCAGTTATTACCCTGGGTGGTGACTCCTCATCTCCACGCCATGTCTTTGTGACAGTGGTTAGTGTGTTCCCTAGAGCCCTGAGCTCAAACAGTGTCGCGGTTGCAATAAACTTGGGCGCGTGCTAAACCCAACCGTCTACACATATGATGGATTTGTTATGAACTATAACATGAATGGCATGAACAAAACTGTTTTTGAATTGTATGGGATGCTTAAGACTATTGAAAAGAACATCAAGACTACCAAAGATGTTCTAATGGTCAATAAAAGGAAAGGTACAAAAAGGATGGGAAACGGTAAAGGCAAGAATAAGACTTTTAAAGGCTTTCAAAAGCCTAAGCCCAAGCCTAAACCTACACCCCAAGTAAAACAACCTAAGGAGGGAACATGTTATTTCCACAATGAGTCAGGTCATTGGAAAAGAAATTGCAAGATCTATATGGATGATCTGAAGAAGAATATTAGTAGTGTGACTACCTCTTTAGGTATTCATGCTATAGAGGTCAATTTATCTACTTCTGATTCTTGGGTATTAGATACTAGTTCTGGATCTCTCATTTATTCTAATGTGCAGGGTCTAAGAAGGAGTAGAATATTGGCTAAAGGTGAAGTGGACATACGAGTTAGAAATGGAGTAAGAGTTGATGCTTTAGCTATAGGAACTTATGACTTAACTTTGCCTAATGGACTTGTTTTGAGTTTGGAAAATTATTATTATGTACTTGCTATGAGTAGGAATATTATTTATGTTTCTTGTTTGGATAAGAATGGTTTTGAGTTAATTATTAGGAATAATAAATGCTCAATTTATTATGATACTGTTTTCTATGGATATGCTCCATGAAGTAATTGTCTTTATGTTTTCAACATTGAAGATACTAATGAAAAGTCCACCTATAACATTAATACAAAGAAGTTTAAATGTAATGATTTAAACATAACCTATCTTTGGCATTGTCGTTTAGGCCACATAAATGAGAAACACATTTTGAAACTCCATCAACATGGACTTTTGAAGTCATTTTATTTTGAATCATTTGAAACATGTGAGTCTTGTTTATTAAGAAAAAGACTAAGACACCATTTACTAGACACAATGAAAGACCTAATGACTTATTAGGCCTTATACATTCTGATGTATATGGTCCATTAAGTTCCACTGCTAGAGGAGGCCATCAGTACTTCATTACTTTCACAGATGATTTCAGTAGATATGGCTATGTCAATCTACTGAAACACTAATCTGAATCTTTTAAAATGTTCAAAATTTTTTAAAATGAAGTACAAAATCAACTTGGTAAGAATATTAGAGCACTAAGATCTGATTGAGGTGGTGAATATTTAAGCTAAGAATTTATTAACCATCTTAGAAATCATGGAATAGTTTCATAATTGCCCCCACCAAGAACACCATAATGGAATGGTGTATCTGAACAAAGAAATCAAACTTTATTGGATATGGTTCAATCTATGATGAGTCACTCAGATCTTCCAATCTCTTTTTGGGGTTATACTATAGAAACTGCTACATTCCTTTTGAATAGAGTTTCATCAAAGGCAGTTGAAAAGACATCATATGAGATATGGAATGGGAAAAATCCTAGTTTATCTTTTCTTAGGATTTGAGGAAGTAAGGCTTATGTTAAGCGTCAAAATTCAGATAAATTAGCACCCAAATCAGATAAATGCCTTTTTATGGGATATCCTAAATAAACCAAAGGATATTGCTTATGGGAACAAAGTATTTATTGCTCAGGATGGTGTCATTTTGGAAAGAGAACATATTTCTAAAGGCACTAGTGGGAGTAAGGTACAACTTGAGGAAATTCAAGAACCACAAGATAGCATTATACCAGATATGGAACCTCAACTGGATCAACAAGTAAATATTGAACCTACACTAGTACCATAATGTCCTAAAAGGTTTGGTAGGACACGTCATAATCTTGAGAGATATGGATTTGTAATAACAGATAATAATAATGTGATGATTATGGATCAAAGGGAGCCTACAACCTACCAAGAGGCCATGGACAATCCAGACTCTGAGAAAAGGTTAGAAGCCATGAAATTAGAAATGCAATCCATGTATGATAATCAAGTATGGATTTTAATTAATCCACCTGAAGGTTAAAAAAATTGGGTGCAAATGAGTTTTCAAAAAGAAAATTGACATGGATGACAATGTGCATACCTTTAAAGCAAGACTGGTTATAAAGGGTTTTAAGCAAAAACATGGTATAGACTATGATGAAACCTTTTCACCAGTTGTTATGCTTAAGTCCATTCAAATTCTCCTTGCCATAATCGCATACTATGATTATGAGATATGGCAAATGGATGTTAAAACAATATTTCTTAATGGAAACCTAATTGAGGATGTGTACATGACACAACCTGAAGGTTTTGTTAATCCTGAGAATTCTAGAAAGGTTTGCAAGCTTCAAAGATCCATTTATGGATTGAAGCAAGCTTCTTGGAGTTGGAATCTTCATTTTGATGAAGTAGTCAAAGAGTTTGGATTCATAAAAAATGAAAATGAACCTTGTGTTTATAAGAAGGTTAGTAGGAGTGCAATAGTTTTTTTAGTACTATATGTTGATGACATATTACTCATTGGAAATGATATACCTACTCTACAAAATGTTAAATCATGGTTAGGGAATTGTTTCTTAATAAAAGACTTAGGTGAAGCCACCTATATTTTAGGCATCAAGATCTATAGAGATAGATCTAAGAGGCTTATTGGCCTAAGTCAAAGCACTTACATTGATAAGGTACTGAACAAGTTCAGTATGCAAAAATCTAAGAGAGGATTTTTGCCAATGTCCCATGACATTGGTCTTAACAAGACTTAGTGTCAAATGACACATGATGAGTGGGACTGCATGAGTAAAATTCCATATGCTTCTGCTATTGAATCCATCATGTATGCCATGTTATGCACTTGACTAGATGTCTCATATGCTTTAAACATAACGACCAAATGTCTCATATGCTTTAAGCATAACGAGCAGATACCAATTAGACCTAGGAGAAAGTCACTGGATAGCAGTAAAGAACATCCTTAAGTACTTGAGAAGAACTAAAGATGCCTTTTTACTGTATGGTGGATAGGAAGATGAGCTAGTTGTAAATAGTTACAAAAAATGCCAGCTTCTAATCTGACAAAGATGATTTTTAATCATAGCCAAGTTATGTGTTTTGTTTAAATATAGGTGAAGTGAGCTGGAGAAGTTCAAAGCAAGACACCATTACCAATTCTACAACAGAAGCTGAGTACATAGCTGCCTCTGATGCAACTAAGCAAGTTGTTTAAATTAAGAAGTTCATAACTAGATTAAGTGTTATTCCTAGTATATCTGATCCAGTGAACTTGTATTATGATAACAATGGAGCTATAACACAGGTTAAGGAACCAAGATCTCAGTGATCCAAGCACATACTTAGGCACTATCATCTTATTAGAGAAATCATTGAAAGAGGAGATGTGAAGATATGCAGAGTACCAACAGATGATAATGTTGCTGATCCACTAACTAAGCCTCTTCCATATACTAAGCATGAGAGTCATACTAGGTCATGGGTATGAGATACAATATTGATTGGGCCTAGTACAAGTGGGAGATTGTTAGTGATATGCCCTAGGCTAATTAAGTAATGGTTATATTTTAACATTGTCATATTTCCATTTTATTAATAAAGAGACATTTTTATTATTACTGGCTAATTCTAATATTATCCTTGATTAGTTATCCCTAGTTGATAGTTAAACTCTTAAGTGATACTTGAATTCTAATCTAAATATCCCTAGTTGATTATTGTTGTGGGAACAACAGTGAATAAAGACTAGTATGAGGCTGACTGATAATTAAGTTTTACTGATCTTGTATATGAGATATTAAGTCAAACTCATATGTACGTATTTAGAGAAATGATGTACTAGATTGACCCACTATGAGAATACCACATGGATTATTGTCATCGGTAATTCTCATCACAGTAGTATTATTTGAGTCCTTTGACCTAAGATCACCATGGTTTCCTGCATTATAAGTTCTGTATTTTAACACATCCTTATGTCATCTTTAACTGGATGGTAAAACATGTTGCAATTGGATATAGAATGAGTTTTGTGAGGACTATGAGTGATTAAGATGGAATTTGTCCCTCAGTTATTTTAAGAAGATACCTGTTAGGCCCGTCGATGAGTTAGATTGAAGAGAAATGTATGGCCATGCTAGAATGATAAGGAGTTATCAGTATTAGTTTACTTGGAATCAAGAAATAATATGATAGAGTAATATAAGGATGACATCATCCATGCCTTATGCTCAATCAGGATATAATGTGACAAAAGGACTATAGTACATGTTATGTATTAGGTTATGTCGGATTATCGACCTTCATATAACTTGGGTAGTCATAATGTCTTGCTAGAGACCAATTGTGACTTATTGGCTAAAATGGGAATTTTAGGCCCACTGCCAACGTTGTGTGAACCTGTAGGGTGGCACACTTAGAATAAACCCAAAGCAGACTTGGGTTAATTAGCCCAATAATTATCTCTATGAAAGATTAAATAAATGAGTAAATAAATAAATAAATAAATATATGCATATATTTATATTAGTATTTAGCTATTTATTTATTTCCTAATTTATTTAACGTAAGAGTTATCTAAATAAATAGGAAAGGATTCAAATTTGGAATTAGAATCAAAGTATAAAAGGAAGTCTAATCTTACCAAAAACTGTTTTGGTAAGAGAGACCTTGGATAGGATGTGTATATAAACATCTCTTTCTCTAGGGTTTGCTAAGCGACATTCTCCTTTTTCCTCTACTACTTCTTTTATGAAAATCACATAAAGAGAAAAGTGTTGTGAGACAACAAAGGTCCTAGCAGACCTACTTTGCTTTGGATCACTTTGTTCGTGTGGATACCATAGAGGGCGTGACCTTTTGGTGACGTCTCAATTTGATAAAGGAATACGTAAAGCTTGAGGTAGGGTGTCACCAATGTGAACCCCCTCTCTTCATTCCAACGTTCTTGCCTAGAACTTGTCTTGGTGAGTTTTGAAAAACCCTCTCAATTGATCTAATTGGAATTACATAGATCCAAGTTTTGGATTTTCGTGGTTAAAAGTTTTATTTTTCACTATATTTTGGATCACAAAACCCAACACAATTGCATCACTAAATGCTATGAGTGTCGATGAATGAAATTTCTTAAGAAACAAGCTCTAATTGAAAGTGCGATGAAGATAGCGAAGTACCTTCTTGAGAGCTTTGCAATGAACATCTATGGGTTGATGCACGAATTGACATAATTTATTTATAGAAAATGATAAGTTTGGGCGTGTAAGTGTAACTTATTGCAAACCTCCACATATTGTTCAGTATTTGGTTGCTTCTTCATAAAAAAGCAAGCTACCATGGTGTTTTAAAAAAGGAGAACCCAAAACCATTGGTGTACTACATGGTTTATGTTGAACCTTGAGGGGTAAAATAATCATTTTTTATGGTCACAAGTAATTAAGTAAAATTATATTTAATATTCATTTTGTTCCCACAACAATAATTGATTAGGGATATTTAGATTAGAATTCAAGTATCACTTAAGAGTTTTACTATCAAGTCATGTACTTAATGATCTTTGTAGAATTAACTAATCAAGAATAATACTAGAATTAGCCAGTAATAATAAAAATGCCTCTTGATTAATAAAATTTGCCTAGGACATATCCCTAACAGATTAGGTTAGTTGTCCTAATGACAGGTGTTCCATGGGTGGTTATCTAATTTTTCTTGGTCCAAATCTCATTGCTTGGAATTCTAAAAGGCAAAAGATAATAGCTCAATCATCTATATAATTTGAACTCAAAGCAGTTGCAGATGTAAATGTTGAATTTAAATAGTTAAGATGTTTACTTGTATAAGTTGTTGTCCAATTTAATTCAACACCACACATATGGTGTGATAACATTGGAGCAGTATTTTATCTTTTAATCCTATCTTCTAAGCTCGCACAAGACATGTCAAGGTTGATTACCATTTTGTACAAGATCAAGTGCTGTGCAAATAACTCACAATCTCGGCTTGCTCTTCTTCCTATCAACTAGCTGGAATGATCACTAAACTGTTGGCTAATATCAATTATTTCAATTCTATAAGGACAAGCTTCGATTAACTTCATCGTTGTCTTCAGCTTAAAGGGTTGTGTTAACATTGTATGTTATCCACATTGTATATTATTTAAACTTGTAATGTTGTTAGAGTTTGTTATAGTTACTTATCTCTGTTTGTAGAGACATATTCCATCTTGTATTTATACTTTGATAACATAACGAAATACTCAACCTTTCAACTCATCATTATTGTTTCACTGACTCCAATGACTCCTACAATGCCCTCAAAATTTGACTATTTAAATAAAAAGGCATCAAAGCATTAAGAATTAGAATCGTGTCCTGCTCAAATCATATAAGAGGCAAAAAAAAGTACTACCGTTTTTTGCCTTCGCACTCTCCCACTCGATAGCCAGCTTCCCTTCCTTACTCATCAAACTAAAAAACTCATCATCTACAGCATCAACACACTTCCCGTTCACATTGTAAACCCCTCCTCTAGGCGACAATGGAAACAAACCAATAAAGTATGAATCATAGGATTACACTTCACCAAAGACCACCACAAATCCCTTTTCAGCACTACATTATTAAAACCACCACAAAGCCCTCTATCATCAGTAATAAAAATCATGACAATGTAGAGATTGGTCTCTTCCTAAAATTGAGGCTTTAGTTAGTAAGTGACAATATGGCCGAAAGCCTCACTATTAGAGGCATACTTACCAAAATCACTCAATTCATCAAAATCTCCATTAACAATCTTCCTTTCATTCCACCCTCCTTCCTTAACGCCATATTCCCTTAAAAATTCCAAGCAATTCCAGTTGGTTAATGGTATCTGGAACTTCAAGGATGCAAATGTTCAAGAGGAATAGCTTGAGGAAGACCTAGAGGACATTAAAAGGTATGAGCGACCTTTTCTTTCTCCCTGGTGTTCAAAGTCCCAGAGATTTTGGATGCTTTTATGATTTCGAGGGACATGGCAACTTTGTTGGATAAGACATCTGTTTCATTATGGGATATGGATAAATGATTAGTCTTGGGGGGATACGAAACACTTTGTGTTTGGAGTCGCCACTTGGTTTTAGAAAACCAGGAAAAGATAAAAGGGATGACATTGGGTCACTCAACGAGTATCATCCCTAATAGAGATTTTGAGCCTGGGAGATCTCATCTACTTTTTGACTATTTCTCATTATCATACTTAATATATGGCTACCACAACACCTTAGTTTTGGTAATGACAGTTGATATTTACACATTAACATAAGCACATTGATACTAATGAAAAGTACGAGAAATTTAGCATAATTATTTACAAGGCTTTCCTAGTAAATACATTCGAAAAAGGAAAAGAAGATTGCGAAAATGTAAATCTAGCAAATACCTGCAAGACAGAGATTAACACAACTATGTACAGAGATTAACAAAACTATGTGCAGTTCCATCTAGTCATCCACTCGGACAGCATATAAGCATAACAAAGATGATTGACACATCATGAATGATTAAACAAATGCATGTAGTTCATGCTCTAGCAGGAATTATTATAAAGCATTTCTAAATGATAAGATGAACGGTAAATAATGATAATTGCATTATTGGACCATAATATCAAAGCTTTAGCTTAAATAAGGGGCTTTCATGTTTATTGGATGCATATTGATGCAAAATAATGATTTATTATGAGCAAAACAAAGTAGAGATTATTAGATCAGCATGCATATTGCTAGTCTCATCACACAATCACAATAATTTCTCAACTGCTAGTGGCAATAAAGTAAAATGCAAGATAGTAAAATAAATGTGCAAAAATGATTGTTTAGTCATTATATTCGATTGTGCTTGTTTGGTGTTTTAGAAGCTTTAGCATCATAGGATTCTCAAGTTGTCCTTATGAAGAGGTTGAAAATGACGTGTGTGATGTAAATTCATATACCTTTGAAGCATGCATTGACAAATATGAAGGTGGGTTTGGTTCAAAAGCGATTCCAAAAATCCTATAAAAATGTAGAAGATGATCTAAAGTGTGTGAATTGGGAATCCTCAGTTTTCAATTCTGTAGTGTTTTAGTGTATGTAGGCTCCCCTGGCTCTTGCCTTTTTTGAAATGGGAGGTAGAGACCCCTATTTATAGAAAAAGTGCCTAAAAATATGCGATCTCACATCCCAAGGCATGTGTGTGCACACTTTTGCATGTGTGCACGTGTACCGAAGCGCGTGACCACGCCTCTGGTGCGGTGATCATGGGCCTAGGCTGAGTGATCATGCGCCCTTCCTAGGCTTTGATCATGCTATTTTAGGGGTATTTTTAGGGTTTTTGGACCTCCTAGACGTGTTTTTTTATGTTCGTTTTGTCAAAATTGGCTTCCATTTTCATGCGTGAGAAAAATGTGTTTGGGTGTGGTTATACGCTACAAATTTGCTCACGCACTTTCTCGGGATGATGCGCACTATTTTTGGGTCACTTCCAAAAGCTTTTAGGGCTTTTGGACGTGTTTTTGACATTCGTTTTGTCAAAATTGGTTTTTAATTTTTTGAAGTGGAACTCCGGTCTTATGAGCCGAACACCGGTCTTATGAGTTGCTCATTTTGAGCAATGATTGCTCGAAATGAGCGACTTACCACTCCGATAATTCATAGTTCATGAAATAGAGGTGCAACTTAATGATTCAGAGGTTAATTTTACTCTCTGAAGGCTTGGTTCAATTTTTTTTTAGACTCACAGCACACTTCAAAGGCAGTGTAAATGAATAGACACTTCATATTCGGAGGAATATTTTCATCATTAGAACAATCAAAATTTGATGTATGATAGTTGCCCCTTGCTTTACGTGTGTTGTATAGCCTCCTAGTGTTGATGTCAATACACATGAAGTAATGTAGAGATGCAAAACAATTTTCTGAGGAAAGAGGCACTTACCTGAGTGCTGTGTTATCTTTGGACGTTTGACTAGTTTTTGTTGTTTGTGATTCGTTCTTCATTGTTACTTGGTGATTTGGCTGTCATGCAGGATGTAGTTTGGTTGCAATATACAATTTGGGGTTCACA
>CATIWM010123820.1:0-27040 GCA_949671775.1 Mallotus repandus | reverse complement strand
CCTTACATCTGCACCCATTTTACTGCTGCCTGATTTCTCACAACCTTTCGAACTGCATACTGATGCTTCTAGGGTTGGGATTGGAGCAGTGTTGAGCTAGAATAGCAGACCTGTGGCATTCTTCAGTGAGAAAATTATCTGACTCAAAACTCAATTATAGTACTTATAATATTGAGTTTTATGCTGTGGTACATGCGGTTAGGTATTGGAGGCATTACCTATTCCATAGGGAGTTCATTCTATACACAGATCATGATTCATTGAGGCACCTCCACAAGCAAGATAAAGTGTCACCTCGCCATGCAAGATGGGTGACCTATTTAGAGAGATTTACTTATGTGGTGAAACATAAGTCTGGGGTTGCAAATCGAGTGGCTGATGCTTTGAGTCGCAGGCATTGTTTGTTGACAAACATGAGGGTCGAAGTGCCTGGTTTTGATACTTTTTATGACTTGCTTGATACTGACCCTTACTTTTCTGTGGGGTTGCAAGATGTGCAAGCTAGCAAGAAGACATATTTCTTGTTGCATGAGGGTTTCTTATTTAAGGGGAATCAGTTGTGCGTCTCGAATTGTAGCCTTCGCTTACAGATAATTCAGGAGTTGCACGGAGAAGGGCATGTTGGCAGGGATAGGACCTTGCAATTGATTCAGAATTCTTATTTTTGGCCTACTGTTCACAAGGATGTTGAGAGGTATGTGAGGAGTTGCAAAATCTGCCAAGTTTCTAAAGGGACAGCTACTAATGCAGGGTTGTACATACCCTTACTAGTTCCTACTCAACCCTGGGTCGACATCAGTATGGATTTCATTTTGGGATTGCCACGTACACAGCAAGGTAATGATTCCATCTTTGTTGTTGTTGATCGCTTTTCTAAGATGGTGCACTTTATTCCTTGCAAGAAAACCATAGATGCAGTCCCACAGATGCAGTCAATATAGCCCAACTGTTCTTTCGTGATGTGTATCGCCTTCATGGATTGCCAGCATCCATAGTTTCTGATAGGGATACCAAGTTCCTTAACCACTTTTGGCGCAGCCTGTGGAAGATGGTGAACACCCAGCTGAACTTTAGTAGTGCCTATCACCCTCAAACTGATAGCCAGACAGAAGCTGTGAACAGGTCTTTGGGCAATCTGCTGCGATGTTTAATGGGAGATCATGTGAAAAGCTGGGACCAAAAGCTTTGCCAAGCTGAATTTGCACATAACCATGCTATTAACAGGAGCACTGGGTTCAGTCCCTTCCAGGTTGTGTATTCTGTCCAACCTCGAGGTCCTCTTGACTTGATGGTGTTGCCTAGCAAAACGAGGGTCCATGGCAAGGCTGCTGATTTTGTGACAGGTTTATAGGATGTGCACAGGGCAGTTTTTGACAACCTGTTTGCTGCCAACTCCAAATACAAACAGGGTGCAGACAGAAGATGCAGGCATCTGGAGTTTGACGTTGGTGATTTTGTGTGGGCAGTCTTGACCAAGGATCATTTTTGGGCTGGTGAGTATAACAAGCTTTTTGCCAAGAAGATTGGTCCAGTGGAGGTGATTGAAAAGATAAACCCTAATGCGTATAGCTTGAAGCTGCCAAGTCATGTTCGTACCGCATATGTGTTTAATGTGAAGCATCTCATTCCTTTAACTGGTGATTCTTCTGATGATGATGTTGTGCCAAATTCGCGGTCGAATTTTCTGTCACTAGGGGAGAATGATGTGATCCAGGAGCAAGCCTTGGAGTTCTTGGATAAATTGGACAAAGTTCGGTAGTGGCAGTTTCATAAATAAAGTGAAGTTCTGGGTCTCAGATTCAGTGTTTTTGGTGGCTATTTTGGGTGGAAACGGGCCATTGAATCCAAGTCACAAACATTGCTTGTGAAGCCCTATAGATTTTGGCCAAATTCACACGTTTAGACCATCTAAATGTTGTTTTTCTATTTTAATGATTTTTTCTATTTTCATAAGGAAGTTTATTTAGGATTTATTTAGGGTTTCGTTTTGGTATATAAGCATTATTATGCCTTGTTTATTGGCAGCTTTCGTTTAATAAAAAAATTACAGACTTTTATCTTTTCTCAAATTCTCTAGAATTTAATTGAATCAATAGGGATTTAAAAATTGCATATCGATATTTTTTGTGAATCAACGATTTATAATTTATTACCTTCCGCTATATAAAAAAGTAGCTTTCAATATAATGATATACAATTTGAACTTTATAGTTTAAACTAATTTTTTTAAACTTTTGTCAAATCACTTTTTCTTTTTTTAAATAAATATATATATATACACATATGCGCGCGTGGAGGAGACTTCTAACTTCTAAGGACAACTTGCCTTCTACAAAAGTTTACATGGGTCCACATGAAAAGCTCAAAACTTCAACGCTCCCTCACACGTGACCTTCATATTGCTCCATGCTAGCTTATGACTGGGGGGCTTTCGACAGTAGCTGGGCTTTTAATGTAATGGTACAAAACAACAGGCCCAATACTCTTTTAAGGAAAGGCTTCCACGTGGCTTTTGCAGTTGTCGCAAGAAAGTTCTGTCTGTGCTTCTAGTTGTCACCAAAGCAAATATTCCCGGTACGGACATAAATGTCATTGCGGCCACAAAAAAAAAAAGCAACAGTTGTCGGGACCACCACAAGACTTTTGTCCTAAATTTTTTTCCTTCTTAATTTGTCGTTACGTCTGATAGTGTCTATGCATGTACTGACCACGATGGACCCACACTTTCGCACTATATTACTATGTTTTTTGTATTTGTGCTTCCCACTCGCAATAAATTGTGTTTAAAATGTAAGGAAAGAGTGTACTCTATCGATATTTAAATTATATAAGTTATTTATTAATTAAAAATATATTTAAAATTTATATTAAATTAGGTAATAAATTTTTTTTAATTAAGTAATATTTTAAATTTAAATTTTAATATATATAATTATATTAAATTAATTATTAAAAAATTATTATTTTTATAATTCTATTTAATTTAAATTAAATTAATATCTAATAAATTGTGAATACCTTATCATTTAAATAAAAAAATTTATTTATATGTGAAAAGATGTTTAGTGCTTCCCTTTAGGGCACAAAGGTGAACTTGGTGTTCAATTATTAGTACTTAAAAAAGTAATTAAAGCTTGAATGGTGTTGATGGTTACTGGAATTTTCTGTTCATAATTTTGATTGATAATGATAATTAACTAATAATCTTGGTGCACTTAAAAGTTAGATGATAGTTTAGGAGATAAATATTATTATAAATTTTGCTTTTTTAACATAATTGTCTAATTGTTTAATGTATATATAACTAGATGTTGATATAATATCTTCTAAATAAAAAGAGCATTCAAATTCATACTATTTTTAAATAACCCTATTTAAATGGTAAAAGTTAAAATTCTGATACCAAAATAGTCTAAATTCAAATCTCATTTGATGTATCAATTTATTATTAATTATATCATCGAATTATCTATATATTTTTATTTCAGTACTGAATTATATAATGCTATTATGATATAATATATTAATATTTTCAACAATAAATTATATATATATATATATATATATATTATAGTTTTTTAGTATTTCTCATCGTCTATAATGATGATTAAAAAATAAAATCTTCTTTGTAAAAATATAAAATAACAATATAATACACCTCTTGAACTACACAAATTTTAAAATTATATATAAATTATAGTGTGGTAAAATTAAAACACAGAGAGTGTTACATACTCGCTTTACAGGAGAGTACGAGCGGACCTCAACTATCACTATCACATTTATCAAAGTGAGGACACCTGTCGTATAAACTTTTCTAAGTGGGACCTAATATCGACATTTACGACAATCAGTGCTTATCGGTCTATAAATTGGCTTTATGATAAGATAGTCTGCTTATACCTCGAGAAGGCTGCCTCCACTATATAAACCGTCCTTTGGCTCTAGTCATCTTCAGCTCACCTCAACTCAACTCAAAGCTTTAATATTTATTTAAAAAGCATCTTCTTGGAAAGAGAGAGCAGAGAGTGATTAGTAGCAGAGTGAAAATTAGCTTAAAATTGCTCTGTTTCCTTGTGTTCTGTCATTAAAGGTGAGCTCTGTCTCTGTTTTTTTTTCTCTTTTATCATTTCTCTGTTTTCCTTTTCTTCTTTTAACTCTTTAACCATGACCGAATTGTTTACTTTTGTTTCTTTTTTCTTCTTTTGTTTTTAACTCTATCTATGGTTAGTTGCACAGTCAATTTTCACGGGTTAAAGCTACTTTACTGTCTCTGATTTGCTAAGAACCCTAATTCTGCAGATTTTTTTCTACTATATAGATGAAAATTTTGGTTCATTGAAGAAAACACGGTTTGTTTCTTGGGTGTGTGATCGTTGAATTCCTTTTTCTTTGTTTGGTTTAATCCTGGTTTTTGCAATTGTTTGTTGGGTTTCGATGTAAGCAAAAGATTTTTGTAGTGTGATTTCACTCTGTGCTGTTTCTTTGTTTGTTTCTGCATGTAATTTGTCTCATTTCATGAACATATCAGCATGCTTGTGTCATGTGTTACTGCTGTTGTTGTTGATATTTGTTTGGTTCTTTCTTTTGGAGGTTACAAAGATAACAACTGGCAGCTGCAATGACATCTTCTCTCAGTAGAGACCTTATCTTCCTGATTTTACAGTTTCTTGATGAAGAGAAATTCAAAGGAACCGTCCACAAGTAAATTTTTTTCATCTGTAAATTCATTATATTCATGTTTATTTTTGTCTATTTTTTGAAAGAAAAATTTGACATTTTATTTGTTTCACTGATTGGTCAGGCTTGAGCAAGAATCAGGATTGTTCTTTAATTTAAAGTACTTGGAAGAGCTTGTTATGAATGGAAATTTGGATGAGGTTGAGAAGTATCTTTCTGGGTTTACAAAAGTCGATGATAATCGATATTCCATGAAAATATTTTTCGAAATTCGCAAGCAAAAGTATCTTGAGGCATTGGATAAGTAAGTTTGTGAGTCTTCATTTTAATGGTATTTTATTTGTACAATCTGCCTCGCTCATTTCTTTATAATAGTTCTTTATGATGTTTCTGCTATCAATCTGATAATTGGCCAGGCTTGATCGAGCGAAAGCTGTAGATATACTTGTGAAGGATCTGAAGGTGTTTTCATCTTTTAATGAAGACTTGTTCAAAGAAATTACTCAGCTCCTTACATTGGATAATTTCAGGTATATATGACTGTTCTGTACACAATGTGTAATTTTTTCCCCTGGAATTGATGTATGTTACGTGCTTTGTTCGCATTCCAGGCAAAATGATCAACTCTCCAATTACAGAGATGCAAAGACAGCAAGAACAATTATGCTGATTGAGCTTAAGAAGCTTATTGAAGCCAATCCTCAATTCCGCGACAAATTGCAATTTCCTAACATTAAAGGATCCAGGTTGCGGATGCTTATCAACCAAAGGTAAGTATGTGGTTTAAAACAAATATGGGAGCTGTTTTATAGTGTGGTATTCAAGTCATTTGGCTTATCCAAGTATAGCTTGGAAGTCTCATTTCTTGGTATCATTTCTTGTAAATTTCTATGGGACAGCTTGAATTGGCAGCATTCTCTTTGTGGCAATCCAAGGCAAAATCCTGATATAAGAACTCTCTTTGTGGATCACAATTGTAGAAATTCTAATGATGCATATGCTCACCTTGCTGCAAGCAATCAACTCCCTAATTCTGCTCCAAAAACTGAAGGTTTCCTTCCGCTGCTTGCAAACGGGGTACATGGTTGAGCTCAGTTGTTTCCAATCATATTGTTCTTTCCTTGTTATGGGTGTATTCAATACTCCCCAATAAAAGAAAAAAGGAATTGGTCTATGTTTGATGCAGTAATAAAAAAATAGGAATTCCTTCTTGTACCTCGTGATCTTTCTTTTTTTTCTCTTCTGGAATTAATTATTCCTTTATTTTTATTTTTAAAATAGAAAGAAACTATGTTTACATAGTTTTCTCAGGCTCTCTAATCTTTTCTTTTCTGCATCAGCCATTCCAACCCCCTCCAGTACCAGTTGCAGTGCAAACTCCTTTAACGACATGGATGTCTAATCCCTCGACTCCAGCTCATCCAGTAGCTTCTGGAGGTGGATTGAACTTTGGCATCCAAAACCCAGGTATTGTCATGATACAAACATGCATGCATAGGCATTCTTACATACATCGAATCACTGATTATTATCAATTTCTAATATTATTAAACTGTCAGGTCTAGCTGCCATGTCAAAGGCTCTTGGGGATTCTGATGCTTCTAGACCAAGGATATTGGGGGTTTCAGATAGGGTATGTTCAACTCTTGAATGCCTAAGCAAGAAAATTCTCCACTATTATTGGATTTTGTGGTTTGCTGTTTAAACTAGATCTTCTATACCTGTTTTCTTTCCTGCAGATAATGTTACCAGGAAATACTTCTGGTCAAAATCATGTCCCACATTTTAGCCCAATCGATGAATTGCCCAAGACTGTGGCACGCACACTAAATCAGGGTTCTGTTCCCACAAGCATGGACTTTCATCCTATTCAACAAACTTTTCTTCTAGGTCAGTTCGTATGAGGTTGCCTTCAGGCTAAAATTTAAGGGACCTTTACTCTGTTCTCTGTAAATTGAGTTACCATGTGTTTGTTTGAATCTTCAGTTGGAACCAATTTAGGGGACGTTAGTGTGTGGGAAGTTAGTTCTAGGGAGAAGTTGGTTTCTAAAAATTTTCAGGTATGGGATATTGGAGCAAGTTCAATGACACTGAAGGTATAATTCTTCATCCTTCTTAAGCTATAAGTTAAAATTTTGAGCAAAATTATGGTCTTTTACTAATCTGGATTATATAAATTTAGGCATCTATAATCAAAGATCCATGTGTTGTTGTTAAACGCATACTATGGAGTCCTGATGGTTCTTTATTTGGTAAGATATCAAACATTCAACAAAAGAAATTTCTGTATTTGCTTATGATTATTTGGAATTGTAACAACTAAAATGTATGCATATTATCCTTTGAACAGGAGTTGCATACTCTAAACACATGCTGCAGTTATACGCCTATTATGGTGGCCAGGATATAAGGCATCATTTGGAGGTAAATTTATAACATTTCATTCAATATATTTACAGTATTTATTGATATTCCATATCTAAAGAATTCATGGTCGTAATTTTTAGATTGATGCTCATATTGGAAGTGTAAATGATCTAGCATTCTGCAAACCCAACAAGCAACTCTCTGTCATTACTTGTGGTGACGACAAGACCATCAAGGTTACATAATAGTGGATTACTAGTAATATTGTTAGTAGTAGAAAAATTAATCTTGTGATATGTACTAATTTTTCTAGAATTTAGGTGTGGGATGTGGCCACAGGTGCGAAACTGCATACATTTCAAGGTCATGATGCTCCTGTACATTCTATCTGCCCTCACTTTAGGGAAAATGTTCACGTAAGAGCCTCTGATTAATGCTTGTTTGTTTTCTTCTATACATGCTTTTTTTTTTTAAGCAAAGTGAAATGCTGCTGTGCTTCAGTTTATCTTCTCAACATCTGTGGATGGAAAGATAAAGGCATGGTTATACGATTCGATGGGATCCAGGTTTGATTATGATGCTCCTGGTCGCTCATGCACCACAATGGCCTATACTGCTGATGGAAAGAGGTTAGTTACTGGACCTGAATAACGTCCCATGTAATCTTATATATGTCAAAGGCAAGCTGAAATCTTAATGTCTTCGTTGATACATTTTAGGCTATTTTCTTGCGGGACAAGTCAAGATGGAGAGTCGTGCATGGTGGAATGGAATGAAAATGAGGGTACCATAAGGAGAGCATACCAAGGATTTCATAAACGTTCATTGGGAGTTGTTCAATTTGATACTTCCAAGAACAAATTCTTGGCTGTTGGTGATGATTACTCAATCAAATTTTGGGATATGGATAATCCCAATATGTTGACAACCATGGATGCAGAAGGAGGCCTACCAGTAAGTGCTCTTAATTTCACAACACTACAATGATATGTTCTATAATATGAGAGAAAAAGAAAAACTATTAGATTACATGTGTATTATTGTGCTCTTTTCTTAAAGGCAAGTCCACGGATTCGGTTCAATAAGGATGGAACATTATTGGCAGTATCTGCAAATGATAATAAAATTAAGATCCTGGCAACTGTTGATGGGTTACGTTTGATGCGGACATTTGAAGGCCATTCTCTTATTGCTTCTAGACTTGGAATTGCATCTGAAGCTTTGGCAAAGGTCAGTAATTCAGTTTGAATATGTTTCCATTTAAAAGGTCATGCTAACCAGTGAGCTATTGCACTTGCCAACATAAGAAAAGGAAACTAAACCATCATCAATTTTTCTGCCTTCTGTTATCTTCTCTTTTTTCTGATGCAAAGATCTATATATTTTATTATATGTAATCCCTTTCGTACATTTCCTAGACTGTTGATGTTAGGAACTCAGAAGATGCAAAACCTAGATTGCCTGAAGATCCAAACCTTGCAAAGACATGTAGGCTTGTGGAGATTAATGATCCTTCTCAATTTCGCTCACTGAAAATCTCTGCTCGTGTTAAAACAGAAAAGGTAAGAAAGAATAATATATTCTACATGATGATGCTTTGCTTTGTTGGCATGTAAATGAAATAAAATTTACATCAGCTTTTTAATCTTCACAAATGCAGATTGTAAGGTTAATGTACACAAATTCAGGCAACGCCATCTTGGCACTAGCATTGAATGGCATTCATCTACTTTGGAAGTGGCCAAGAACAGACCCTAATTTCAATGGGAAGGTATAACATTCTCCTCTTTACTATGATAAAGTTCCTCAAAAAAAGTTGAATTCATGATCTTGTGACTCATGTTGCATGATCCAGGCGACAACAAAGGTTATCCCTCAATTGCTGCAACCAGCTTCTGGTACATTGATGACCAATGATCTAGCTGATGTTAAACCTGAAGAAGCAGTGCCCTGCTTTGCTTTGTCAAAGAATGATTCGTATATTATGTCAGCTTCTGGAGGGAAAATTTCCTTGTTCAACACAATGACATTCAAGGTAATCCTTGAAAAAAAAAAACAAATTTCATGTAGCAAAAACTGGTTTAAGCATATTATTACCTTGTTTTGGTCGATCATTCATGAATTCTTCTGGGCAACTGCAGACAATGACAACATTCATGTCTCCACCACCTGCAGCAACGTATATTGCTTTCCACCCTCAAGATAACAACATAATTGCAGTAGGCATGGATGATTCCAGAATACACATTTATAATGTCCGCGTGGATGAGGTACAATAAAAATTTTGGAACTTGAATTAAAAACTAGAATTTATTCTTTTTCTGTCTTGATGAATGTAGGTCAAGATCAAGCTATGTGGTCATTCTAAGAGAATAACTGGACTTGCATTCTCCAATAAGTTGAATATTGTCATTTCCTCAGGAGCAGATGCTCAGGTTATCATCCTATCTCTTACAGCACCTAAATCAGGAAATGTAAATTTTTCATAGTGTTTGTTCTTGCTTGTTATGGGAAATTCCCTGCCATGTTTGTTATGTGTTTGGTTATACAAGAAAAATTCAAACTCACTGTACAGAACTATAGAATGTTATCTTTCTTTTTTTTGTCAGATAATTTCATGGAGCACTGATGAATGGGAAAGACAAAAGAATACTTTTGTGCAAATACCAGCTGGGAAAACACCTCCTTCAATGTCAAACACCCAGGTTCAGTTTCATCAAGACCAGATTCACTTACTTGTGGTGCATGAGACTCAGCTTGCCATCTACGAAGCAACAAAATTTGAATGCCTGAAGCAGGTATCCTAATCTACGAACTCACTACTTCAAGATTGTTTTAGCTAAAATACAAGGCAATAAGTCTGTCATGCCATCATTAACACCGTTCTACTCCCAGTCGCCACAGTCTCTTCTCTACCTTTCCAAATAATTATATGTTTTTCTGTATAATGATTTGGACTCTTTTGTGTAATATATTTACAGTGGATTGTTGGAGAATTTTCAGCACCAATATCCTATGCAACATTCTCATGTGATAGCCAGCTAGTGTACGGTTGCTTCCTGGACGGATTTCTACGCATATTTAGTGCATTGAATCTTCAACTCCGATGTCAAATTAATCCTGGTGCTTACCTTTCATCAGATGTCAGGTACTTTCAGTGGGGCTTGGCCATATGATCTATGTTCTTCCCAGAATATGTCACAGTTGGATAATCTATGTTCATTTGTTGCAGTTCAACAGTATATCCAGTCGCGATTGCTGCACATCCCCAAGAAGGCAACCAGTTTGCCATTGGGCTGACGGATGGCACTGCTGTGGTCTTTGAGCCTCTTGAATCAGAGGGTGCATGGTGCGTGAACCCATCTGTTGAGAGTGAGCCAGCAAGCAAAGTACCTGCTACTTCTTCTCCAATCATCACACTTAATCAACCCAAGAGCTTGGAATGATGAACAAACTAAAAAATCACTGCATTTTGCAATGTGATATTGAGCATAATTTGTGGATATTTTATGTTGAACTTTTTTTGTCACCTATAACTCTTCTTACAGGAGTAGATACATATTTCGAAGTAAGTGGTCACTTTGTCAAATGTATGCTGCATGTCTATTCATAGAATAGAAAAGTACAAAATTGAGCTCTTATCATTAGAATAATGCATCAAGAAATCAACATCAATGTACTTTAAGAACATGCAATTTCAGAGTAGACAAGGTAGAATGGATATAAAGCATCCCAAGCATAAGTAAAATCGAAGGTATCATATCCATATATTGGCCATCCACTGTTAATGTGACATATGTCATCATCATCTTTGACCAAGATTGAGTGCTTAACTTTCTCTACAGTTTGAAACCCTTTGCAGGCCAATTGGACATTCAACTGAGAACAAATACAATACAATGATTGTCACTTTCCATTGCGGCTTGTTTCGCCCTTACTCCTCCGTCCTGCATTGGAAAACTTTGAGATCAGTTACTGGGTAGCATTGGCCATTTCCTGTAATGTAGCAAAATAAATGCAGAGAAGACAAGAAAAGATGTATTTATAAGACTAAATGCAACTAAATAAAGAGAACCCATTTCACAGAAAAACATAACAAAAACAGAAATGCTTGCCTTGGCTAATGAGGGCGAGGAAGAAAGTTGCAGAGAGAAATTTGAAGATTGCTGCCATTGCTGTCTGAGAGATGCCAAGTTCGCTTTTGCCTTCTTTTAAGAAGCAACTGTCCCCAAAACATGAAGTTTTCTTGCATGGGAGCTTTTGCTAACTGTCTTTGACCAGCACAGGACGTGTGTCTTAACATTCCATAACGATAAGAGTTTCTAAGCTATATTCAGGGAACAATCATCTTGAACCAAAATGGGCTTTAGGCCTAGTAGGCTAAGGGAAGGGCAGTAGCCATGATTGTGGTCGAAATCAACTAGAAATTCAGCATTAGTCCCGGCCTCTCAGGCAACAGGCAACAACCAAAGAAACTTTTTTTTTTTTTTTTTGGAGCAGGCTGAATATGTTTTTAGCCCATGCTGAGGAAAGGGTTCTGCCCATTTAGGTCCATTTCAACCACAACCACAAATCTACAACTAATAGTAACAAGGACCGTTTTCTTTTTGGTGTTTTGAAAAGTTTTAAGCACATTTGAATTGACATATGTGCTCTATAAATTCAGTAATTATCTTTTGAATGGTGGCCACAAAAGTTAAATGCAAAGTGATAAATTTAAAGAGCAAATCACTATGAGTGGACTTACCCCACGGTCTATACGCACTTGGATTGTAATCAGGCATATGCTTGACGAGTTCAAGTTGACATTTGTTTGCTAAAGTTGGAAGAGACCCTTCCCTCCCTTCACCACATCCACACTTCACCATTTCTTCCTAATTGTTAAACCCCACTAGCCATTGACTTCAACCAACCTTTACAGATAAGAGTACACTGATTGGCTGGCTGGCTTGTGGCATAAGCAAAAATATTTAAAGACAACTTCAAGAATCTTGACACAGAGAGCTAGTGCTGCTTGCTAATAACATTTACCAACGCCTTTGTCTACATTTAATAATTAAAGTAACCTGCTCTTTATCATATGCATATTATTATGAGCAGTTGTGCAGAAAATAGACATATCCAGTACCCACCTGCAAAGATTTCAAGAAAACCTCCCATGAACTATATTTCAATTTCTGCCTACCTCATTTAGCTCATTCAATTATATACACTTGTAAAACAATCAAATTATAGAAGATAAATAAGCTTGATATTAAATAATATGCTCTAGTAATGGAAGTGTTTGGTGGAGGTTTTTCTATATATATACGATTTGGCATATAGTTTAGCAATGGTGGCACTGGCCTAGGTCATCCTAAATCTGGTAAGCGAGAATCTCCTTCCCAACTTTTTATTAAAGAAATTAGGTAATATCTAAAAATTATATTGTTACTAAAAAAATAGGTGTTTTAACATTTAAAAAAAATTGTGTACATAAAATTCATTGCAAAAAAATAGGTAACAGTTAACAATTTAGGTTGTAATAACGTTTTAAAAAATTTGTATATATAAAATCTATTGCTAAAAAATAGGTTATAGTTAACAATTGATAGATTTTTTTTTAGAGAACAATTGGATAAATATTCTAATGTTAAGTAAATTGTATACAAATAAAATTCATTTTGCAACATTATTTCAAACTCATATAAAAAAAAGAGATGTTAAAAAATTAAAAAATATTAAAAGTGATTGGTTGGGAATTGAAGTGTGGTTGAATTATATAATTGTCCGTATTTTTCAATTAGAAAACAATATAAATTAGGTTTTCAAATGCTATTAAGAATTTTGAAAATAAGAAAACTGTTTTCTTTGAAAAAAATTAGAAAATTGTAGCATTTGAACATAAAACTTTATTTTCCATTTTCTATAGAATTTTTTTTTAGAAAACACCTCTTGTTTTCTACAGCCCCTAGCTTTCCCTTAGTAATCCTTTCCGATCAAAATGCACTCAAAATTCCACTTTAGAACCTACAGCGACGATTTTTTTACATTTGGCGACAACGAATAAAACAGTCTTCAAATTTCTACCTACAGTGACGTTATTTTTACATTTTGCGAAAGTTAAATTAATCCGGCAACAAATTTGCGGAGAAAATATTTCAGGATCAACAATTTACTAAATCATTAGGTGACGCCTGCGATGGTGAAACTTTCTCGTCAGCGTCAAATTAAATATTGGAGCCAAGTTCATATGTAGCGACGCCCTTATTTAAAACATTAAGGACACTTGTAAAAGGTTGGCGATTTTGAAGGTTGACTGATGACAAAAGATAAAGAAGTAAACATTTAATATTCAACACAGATTTTGATTACTTAAACATAACTAATCATCACCAGAAGATGCAGAAGATATTGTTTTGTATTACTGTCTTTATATGCATGTAATTTGATAGTTAAATCCTAACTCTCCGTCTCTCTCTTTCTGCCACACACACGTTGAACTGTGTAATATTGTATATATATTTGTCCTTAATTATTTAACCACTCCTGTCTTAAATGGCATCCTTAAAAACTGATTATCCGGACACAAAGCCAAAGCGAAATAGAATGTTTTATGTAATGGGTATCTTGTTCAGTGTCTTGTTTTTATGTGTTTGGCTTGTTTGGTTAGGTAAAAGCCCAGGCTTAGTGGTTTCACAGAGCATAGAAGCAGGTACTGTTTTTATCAATGGCACAGCTCCAATTGGAACAACTGACCATGATTTTATCTGTGCTACTTTAGACTGGTGGCCTTCTGATAAATGTGACTATGGAACCTGCAGCTGGGGCAGAGCTTCTTTTCTCAATCTTGTAAGTTCTCTTCTTCAACAGCTACAGATCATTTATGTTGAACAAAGCAAGCTCTAATCTTTTTTTTGTTTCTTATTGGAATATTTGCAGGATATTACGAACCCAATATTGCTCAATGCCATAAAAGGTAAAAAAAATAAATTATTATAACAAAAGATTTTGCATGCTCATTAACAAGCAATAACGTGGGTTTGATTGTGTTTGTGTTGCAGCTTTCTCTCCCCTGAAAATTAGAATGGGAGGCACCTTGCAAGATAAAGTCATATATGAGATGCAAGGTGAACCTTGTAGTCCATTTGTCAAGAATAGTTCAGAGATGTTTGGCTTTTCACAAGGTTGCTTACCTATGTCTCGATGGGATGAATTAAACAACTTTTTCAACCATGCTGGGTCAGTCAGAATTTGCATTAGGTTCTTTTTTTTTCACAAATATATATATATATATATGAAGTAACAGCCTCATATTAATATGGTGAAAGTTTCGTTTTGAATTTTCAATACAGAGCTTCTGTTGTTTTTGGGTTAAATGCACTTAAGGGCAGAACTATAGCTTCTGATGGTTCTGCTGTTGGAGCTTGGAATTCAAGTGATGCTGAATCTCTTATAAGATACACTGTCAGCAGGGGCTACAAAATTCATGGCTGGGAGCTAGGTAAGAAATGTTATCTACTCTTTGATTTTATGCTGAACCTCATATAGAAACATTGGCTGCTTGTCAGGTAATGAATTGAGTGGAAATGGAGTTGGAACCATAGTTGCAGCAGACCAATATGCATCCGATGTAGACACGCTACAAAACATAGTACAAACTATTTATGCAGGTTTTGAAGATAAGCCATTAGTCCTAGCACCTGGAGGTTTCTTTGATGCAAATTGGTTTGCGGAATTCATTGATAAAACACCTAAAACTCTTCAAGTTAGTCACTCAACACATCTACAACCTTGGCCCAGGTACATTGATTATGATAATGCCACTCTTCATTGCTCAAATTATAAGATGAAGCAATTCCTTTCCTCTGTTTCAATTGTAGGTGTTGATAATCACCTCATTGACAAGATATTAGATCCATCGTATCTCGATGGCGGCTCCCAGACATTTAGCAGACTTCAAGGAATTTTAAAGAATTCAGGGACACAAGCAGTTGCTTGGGTTGGAGAGGCAGGAGGTGCTTACAACAGTGGCCATAATCTTGTCACAAATGCATTTGTGTTTAGCTTCTGGTAACTTAGAGCTTAAGATTTGGTGCATTATGTTTTGTTTAATTCTACAGAATCTTGACATTGATCAATCTTGTTTTACACTAATGAAACAGGTACTTAGACCAGCTAGGAATGGCAGCATCTTTCGATACAAAAACATATTGTAGACAAACATTGATTGGTGGAAACTACGGCTTACTCAACACCAACACCTTTGTCCCAAATCCTGACTACTACAGGTGATTCTTGCATATGATGTGTTAGTGTTGCTACATATTTACATGTGCATTGTTTACTACTGGTGCTATCTCTGTGTTTCAGTGCTCTTCTCTGGCACCGTTTGATGGGAAGAAATGCCCTGTCCACAAGTTTTACTGGAACAAATAAAATGCGTGCTTATGCTCACTGCTCAAGACAAACTGTGAGTCAAATCCTAAAACTTAACTAAGCAAGCATAAACGTCAGCATATTCAGTAGTCTAAACGCACTGAATTTTCATCATTGCAGCAAGGAATCACATTGCTTTTAATCAACCTCGATGGTAGCACTACGGTTCAGGTCCACATTTCAACTGAAAATTTTGGTAAGAATGTAACTTGGACAATGCAAGACCACAATAATCCAAGAGAAAATTTTGCTCGAGTGTCTAGGGGTTTTATTTCTAAACCTGATGAACAAACGAGGGAAGAATATCATTTAACAGCTCAGAATGGCGACTTGCACAGCCAGACAATACTTTTAAATGGGGAAACAATTACTGTAAATTCAACTGGAGCTATTCCTTCCTTGCAGCCAATAAAAACCGGCCTCTCCAGTCCAATAACTGTTGCTCCTTTCTCAGTTGTTTTTGTTCAGATTGCTAACATAACAGTTCCTGCCTGTGCAAGCAGAGTAAATAAAAATTGATAATTTCTGCTTTTTTTCATGTACAGATATGAAATCAACTGCATAGTTTGTTGATATGCGGATTTGGGAAAAAAAATTGTATTATTACATGCTGACCTAAAAAAATGCACTGTTGTAAAATCACATTTACAGTTTCTCAACCCAATATAAATAGTCCTATTTTGTATCTGAGTTCCAAAACCAATTTCCCAAGTTTCATTGCAACTTGAAAGAAATAGGCTCTAATCTCAAAAGACGGTATCATGAACGCAAAGTCTAGAAACCGTTCATGTTACGGCAACTTGCTGTTCTTGCATTGCGAGAGGAATAGCTGGTCTCCAACTTGTACCATCTGGGCTGTCCATAAGAGCAATTCCAAGGGCAGCTAAATCCTTTCTAACAGCATCTGATCTTTCATAGTCTTTGTTCTTTCTTGCTTCGGTTCTTTCTTCGATTTTTTGCAATACTTGGTTTTCTGTTAACTTCGCACGCCTGAGTGCTTTTTCTCTCAGTTGCTGCAGAACCTGTGGGAGGAAATAGTTTTTACTGAATTTTAAGCTGGAGATAGCTTAGCATGCAGGGTGTAAATGTTTTGCCACACAGCAACGGAAGATTAATCCACAGTATGGACAATCACCTGAAGCTAAGTGCTGCTCAGCCTACTCGACTGAGGAGCACTTAGCGAGTGCAGGCTTAAATATTCCCTGAATTTGTGTAGCCAAAATATTGATATTCATTTAATTAAATTATTTGTTTGAGAAAAGCTTGAATTAGTTTTTTATGATGTTTTATATCTAAGTGTTTATAAGCGTCAAAACCCCCTTAAACAGCCATAGAGCTAGGGTTGGGCTCGCATGTGTGTACACGCATACATGCGTACCTCATGGTAAGGAGTAGGCATCAACCCCAAGACAGACAGTGCATTCCTGACTGTTTTCTCTAGAGCAGCAAGCGATTCTACCCGCTTAATCTGTTTCTTCCCCTGCATAGAACATCCATTTAATAGCAAATTACACAAAGATTTCTAGCTCAAGGTGAATGAGAATAAGGATCGCAGAAATTAAAATAAAGAATTAAATAAAGAAAGTTGATTGCAAAAGAGAGTAAGTAGACATCATTTCTTTCAGTTTCATGGAGTTGACTTGCCTCCAACCAATGCATCCAACATCTCCAAGTAGCAAATCTAACGTTAATGAAAGAAAATGTTCTGCTTGTTACCTTTCGGGTATGTAACATGTCATTCATGATTTTTAATGGATCAGAAAGCGCAGCCAATAGAACAGGTGTATGGAGATCATCTGACATCGAGGTGACAAAAACATCATTGAACTTATTAATGCTATCTACAGTGTCAGATGGGACAGAATCTTTCTCGAATGCCACCTCATGCTGGCCAATGACTGTTTCACAATCAAGTAACGTCTGCAACCAAATGAACTGTGAGAGTCAAATGATATTTAAAAAAAAAAAAAAAAAAAAAAGAACAAGTGATGACAAAATGTGTCTCCCTTCTTTTTGAAACAAGTTATCTAAACAACATTTCAAATGCATCCATGTATTAATGGAATCTGAAACCAACAGAATTCTTGCAGCATCTTTGCGGCCATGAACCAATGAATTAAGCCAGAGAAAACAAATGTGATTCACAAAAGCTGGCCATCAAGAAAAAGGTGAAGGCTAAGATTTGCATAATGTGATACCTGATATATGTAAAAAACACGTTCAGAAGCACTCTCAAGCTGTACATCAGAATAGTTGATTGGAGAACGATAGTGGGTCCCCAACAAGAAGAGTCTCAAAGCCAGGGGATGGTAAAGATCTATAACCTAGCAAAGATAAATGTTCAAAAGAATCATGTTAACATAATTACCAGTCCAAGCCTGCAAAATTGAACCATGAACAAAGAACGTCACTCAACAATCTATAGAATTCTTTTACCTGCCTAATTGTGAAAAAGTTCCCAAGTGATTTGGACATTTTCTCTGAGTCAACAGTGACAAATCCATTATGTACCCAGTAGCTTATATTACTATCTCTGCATGCAGCACAGCTCTGAGCAATCTCATTTTCATGGTGGGGAAACACAAGGTCCATTCCACCCCCATGGATGTCAAAAGCATGACCAAGATAAGCAGCACTCATGGCACTGCACTCAATATGCCATCCTGGTCTTCCAGGGCCCCATGGACTCTCCCAAAAGGGCTCACCTTCCTTTGCAGACTAAAAAATTATCAAGAAAAAAAAAATATATATTTAGGAAAAACAGAGCACAGCAAACTAAACCAACTATGAAAGTACAACTATTTCCTTTTTCTACCTGTTCTTTCGAAAGCATAGATATATCATCCAAATTATAGGGGCATATGTTAATTATCGCTTCATGCATATCTAATTTCTTTGCTGCTGAAAAGTTCCAGAAGCTATCTAATGAAAAGTATCTAAATGAATACCTAGGCCAATGATTATATTGACATTTGATTTACATATTCAATCTAGAATATAGATTGCATATGCAATATTATGATACAAAAATCAGCATATACTAGAGTTAGGCACGTTTCAAGAGATGTAGGCAACATTGAATCTGATCATCTTGTATAATGCGGGTGATCTTATGCATTTGTTTCTTATGTCTATTACAAAAAATGCCCTAGATCACTTACCTTCCACAATGCAAAATCTGCAGGATTTCTCTTTCTTGTGTCAACGGCCACTCGCTCACCAGCTCTGTTATCTTCCAGTTTTCTCCCAGATAATTTTCCATATTCAGGAAACTCATCTACTGAAAAGTAAACGTCCCCACCAATTCTGTAGGCACATCCATTATCAAGAATCTGGAAAGATAGCATGTCAAGATATTAATGCACAGAGCATCAAACTTTTCCTATTGACATTCTATTAGGGTCAGAAAAGTTACCTGTTTGATCATGTCAATTATTTGGGGCATATGATCTGACACGCGCGGTTCAACAGAAGGGGGTAAGCAATGAAGATACACCATATCATGATGGAATTCTTCACAGTACCGTCTACTCAAACTAATTGGATCTTCCCCTAGTTCATTTGCTCGAGCAATTATCTACAGAATTCGAAAAGCACAACTCAGCTATCCTGTCCTATCAATATAAAAATAAAAAGAGAGTTGGCGCTTGGCAGCCAATAACCAAAGTACAAAATCACCAATCCCTTGTCACGTTAAACAGATGCACACATGATGATAACTCAAAGTTTCAAATTTTATCCTAACATTATAATAAACACAATTTAGAAGCAATTTTATTTAACTAGTAAAAAATATCAACTCAAAATGCTTATATAAATATGAATTATTACAACATTGTGATGCAAAAGTTTGAATTTTTTTTTCTAGTTATTAAGCCAAATAGCGGCTAAGCTAGAAACCTACATCTCAAATTTGTATAAATAAAAGTAACAGAGAAAAAAAAAAAAAAACCCACCTTATCATCAACATCTGTGAAATTGCGGACATAGCAAACATCATAGCCTAAATGCTTTAGATATCTGCCTAATTCAGCAATCACAAAACCCTCATTAGTGAAAGCAAAGTTCTGAAAATGGAGCAAGAGGTAGAGAAGTTAGTGACCTGTAGAGAACATCGAAAGTGACATAGACGCGAGCATGACCAATATGGCTAAGATCGTAAGCGGTTACACCACAAACGTACATTCCAATTTTACCCTCAACTTTAGGTTTAAAAGGCTCTTTCTTTCTGCTCATTGTATTGTACAGAGACAGCTCTGTTGATGGAGTTGCAGTTCCATCAGCGCCGTTAAGTTTTTCATTAATTATAGGATGAGATGAGCTTAGAGAAGTGAAGACGCGAAAGAAGGTGGTGGTTCTTCTTCTGGTGGTGGCGACCGGAGCTAGACGGGTTGTTGAACGGAGTAGTGAGTGTGGTGGCGGAGATAAACGGATGGAGCTTAAAGGCTTGCAGCATCTCATTAGACTTCCCATTTGCTTTGTTTGCTGTTTCTCTTCGTGCTCTATCTTTATTCATTTTTGTCATAATAATTTATAGATAAATAAGACCTTTTGGCTGTTTAAAAAAAAAAAAAAAAGACCTTTTGCATTAAAAGGTTAACTTAAGAAAAAAAAAATAGATCTTCTGGAATTTTTCAATTTTATAAAAAAATCTATTTTTATAAAAGTTTTCATTTTTTTTATATAAACTAACTGTATTATAAATAATTATTCACCAAAATTATAACTAATTCGACTTGATTCGAATGGTATCACAGATACGGTAAATATTTTTCAACAATTAATTTTTTAACAGTGCTGCTGGTTTCCAACCAATTTCTGTAGTTTTTTCATCAAATTGACCTTTTATATTTTTAGTAATTTCTCTTCTGAAAATCAATTTTAAAAGTAAGATCAGTGAAATATGTTTGAACTAAAAGTATATAAAAGGATACAAAAATAGTGAAAAATAAAAAAAATTAATTTAATTTAAATTTTCAAAAGTTGGACTGATCGTTGCAGCAAGCAATGGCAAACAAGCTTTACGGGAAAAACTTGTACAGGAAAGAAGCTGTGTTGGTAATCATTTCAACAAACTTGTAATGGCAGTTACATGCCAAATGTCGACGTTTTTGGAGCTCACAATGTTGTTAGCCTCTGCTCATTCTAAATAAGTATCCAACCAATCTGCGCAACTAAAAGAATTATCTACCGAATGCTCCAATGATCCTAACTACAAGAGAATGCAATGAAGAAATGTGTACTGTACTATCCACTGTGAACCCAATGTATGAATTCCACCACATGGACAATGTCCCCGCGCAGCAAGGTAAGAGGTTGCCTATCTTTTCTGATCATGCTAGAGAACATACTTTATCTGCAGGGGAAAAGCTGGCCTATAAATAAAAATAAAAAGATTAACTGGAAAATGCCCAATTCAAAACGACAGCACGGGATCAAGTTCACCTTGTTTAATGCTGCTGCAGCAAAGACGATTGTCATCTATATAGGTTGCTTGGAGACCCATCATCCAAGATCCCACTGATATATCATCATGAGCATAAAACTTTAGAGATGCACTGCACACAATAAGTAATTGAAATAATAAGAATATGCAGAAATTTATTGAAGTCTATAATCATATTGCAACTAGAATCTAGTTAAGAGAATAAATAACAATATGCAAAATTGCGGAGGCTGGACACTTGAAGCAAACTCAGCACCTGATCTCTCTATAATTCTCTATTTGTGCAAACATGATAATGCAATTAGGCAAGGTTCTAATTATGAGCCAAGTAGCAATGAGAACTGGGCAAAGTCATAACCTAGTTTTATCCTCACTTCCGCAATTTAATGATAGACTATACACTCAAAACTTCAGCATTAGCAGGATTCACAACTAACCTGTTTATGTTAATATACTGAGCCAAATTTTTGGAGAGTAAAAAAAGTGCGCCAGACGCGTGTCGGAAATATCTGAAACAAGAAAATGTAGATATGGTCAAATTTCATACTGTCGCCACTCCAGCACCGTTAGTAGCCACACACCATTCATACAATACCGATGAAGCACTCACGATTTATCATCCCCGAATTTCCACCAATCAGGTTCATACCATTGCCTTCCCCTGAAAATCAATAAAAGTTTAGATACTTAAAACCTGCCACATTTGGAATAAATACTTTAGGCAAACCAGAAATAACAAAAGAGAAATTTGAACCAATTTAAGGAATTATGTTAGAATTAGCTAATAGTTAAAAACATAGCGCACAAAAACAGAAATAATGGAGCTACTCAAAGGGTTCAGACATAAAACTTTCTACCACTTGACAAGGATAACAATACCTATTCAAGAAGCAGAATATGTGAGTAATAGTAATCTGTACAAAACACACTCCACAACTCCACAGACATTGGCAAGAGAAATCTAGAAACCTCAGTGAAAAGTTCTATTCAGCATATATATTGTACTGACACATATGCATATAAGTACAAAGTATAATATAGCAAACAAGATGGGCAAACACAATTAGACTGAAACAAGACATTACAAAGGACGTACTCTTCAGCTATCACATCTCCTGACTTCATGCACCCAACATAAGCATTATCTTGACCACGACGATGTTCAAGAAGTCCAATTAACCCCTCTGTCAAGAAGGAAACAGGTGTAACCAATAAAGTGAATGTTCTAAGGAATAATTAGGCAGATGGATGAAACTTTGAGGTAATACCAAGATCCAGATTTATATTATCATCAACTTTCACATAAAAGTCTGCATCCCAATTTTGTACTGCAGTGCTAAAGAAAAATTTTGCTTTTTTTGGAAATTCTTCGTGTGCCTCCTCATGATCATCCTGACAAATTAATAAGAACTACACTCAGATTCTTCACTTATAGAGCCAACATAATCATGAATAAAAGGAATACTACACAATTCATTTGACTCAAAAAGTGAAGAGAACCCAGTTTTTTTTTTAACAGTAGATGGATTCTAGTTTTCACCAACAATTCTCCTTTGGAAACTAAGGGATCTATAACTTCAAAATGTTATTGCGTTGGTTCACAATTGAGGAAAATGTCATCTTACTGGACAGAATGCCATAATATATATTTGATGAACTTAAAAATGAACCTCAAAATTCCATCACCTACAAGAATCAAGAAATCCTTTGTCGATCTATTTTCCTCATCAATATTACGATCCAAGCTATCACCTCGATTAGCACTGGCAATTAAAAACAAAGAGAATTACTGCAGTGTTCATTGCATGAAATAGTGCAATATACCAGTGGTAATACAAGTGGAATGAAAGCAAGAATAAATAAGGTTGGGGCAATGCTGAAATAAGGTTTAAAGCATGAGAGAAAACCTCCGCCCAATTACAAAACGTATCACTACTCCTCTTTCCTCAAGTTTTTTTAAAGCATCACCTGCAACAAGTAACAAACAATAGAGGCACCTTGTGAAAATTTTTCCATTAGTGGTTATATCTTAACCGGTGACAATCACAATATGAAACCAAAAAAGACAGATAGAACTAGTACACAACAAGCCCTTCCACAAGCAATGTGAGACCAATCAGTAATAAAACAATTCAATCAAGGTCGAATCTCTACAATAATAACATTTGCTGGGTAAATGAAACAATGAAAGTAGGCAATTCTAACTCACCTCTAGGCATCCATGATCCTCTAAACACATTTCGCTTTAAACGACTACCAAATCCAGTATAAACTCCAATAACTGCAAGAAGTTTCTTGCCTGAAGAAGAAGACCCAGTATTTGGTAACTGATTCTTGAGGTACCCTTGACTTTTGGCCAGAGTCAATTCCATTTCAGCCTCCACAATCTTCCTCTCCAGATCTCTACAAATCATTCCATTGATTACCAATACGAAAAATCAAGGAACTACCTTTAACTCGTAAAATTTAAATTCTACGAAATAATGTAACATACTTGCATTTTAGAACAGCCAGTTTATCTTCAACGGTAAGAACCTTAGGTCTCTGCCAACAAATACCATTAAAAAAAAGTTAAATAGAAACAAAAAAAAAAATCAAATGAATTAAAAATTAACCTAAAAAAAAAAAGAGCAAACCTGAGCTGCATTCAGCTTAAGAAGATTAGAAAGCAAAATTCTGTTCTCTGCATCTTGCCACAATCTGTCGATTTCCAAAAGATTACGAATAAAAAAGGAAAAATAATAAAAATGTGTAGGCCTGTTTGGTAAATTATCGAATCGTGATCCATCTAACAATTAAGAATCAACGGAAAGTGACGAGTGATCAAAGAAAGGGAATTAAAAAAAAAAAAAAAACGAACCGTCCGGCAACGTAGAGCCAAGCGACGCAAGAGAAGAAGGCCATGAGTAGAGATGGTTTTGAGCTCTGTAAAGGCTTGGATCTCCATCGCCTATCTGATTTGGTTGACGTCGTCGGTAAAGTATCCATCGCTGCTTATTAGTATTAGTATAAGTATTGGTATGTATGGTGTATACGTATTTGAAACTATAGGAGGAGGAGGAGGAGGTGAAGTGAACGATCTGATAGAGAGAATTGGAAGGTGGTGGAGTGGATTTGAGTTAAAGGATTTAAAAGAAAGAAATTGAAAGAGAAAATCTGGTAATGGATATCACTTTGAATGCATTTCCATAGCCATTGATAGGTACAGAAGAAGTTTTTGGAAAGAGACGAGCTGTTGATGTTAAACCTTACTAATGTTATGTTTATGTCTACAAAGGTCATTGGGCCTCACTTGTTTTAGGTTATGGAACTACAAAGATAAGTGGGCCTCAGAAGCTATTGGGCTTATGGCTTCAGAGGCCGGCCTTAACGAGTCTCAGGTAGGCCTAAACACGTCCAATCCGGCCCAAACGCATCCTAGGCCGGCCCAATTTCATCTAAGGCCGGCCAATCTCTTCTCACGCAGGCTCAATGGCGTCTAAAGCCAGCCCAATCGCACCTAAGGTCGGCCTAATGGCATTTAAGGCCGGCTCAATCACTTCTCAGGCCGGCCCAATCGCTTCTAAGGCCAGTCCAATCGCTTCTCACGTCTGCCCAATAGCGTTTAAGGTCAGCCCAATCACCTCTCTGGTCTGCCCGATCGCTTCTCCGGTCGTCCAACCACTTCTCTAGCCGGCCCAATCTCCATTGGGTCTTCGAACTCGCTGGCCGACCCAATCGCTTTTGGGCTTTAGACGCCATTAGGCCTTGGAACTATAAAGGTTATTGGACCTCACTTTGTTATGGACTTGTAGGCTGATGCAAAACTTACCTACAAAACTATTAATTTAAAGGCAAAATTTTAAGGGATCTTTACATAAATGTACAAAAAAAATTAAAAAAACTATCAAAAAAGTCATTGACCGCGAATTCTTTCAAAAATGTTTTTGCCAAATTAATTCTTTCAAAAATAAACATTCTCGCCAACAGCTCCCAAACTTTTAGCTTAAAAAAATCGCAAGCAGTTCCAGCAAACTTCCTAAACAAACTAAACTTCCTAAACGAAAAAAATTCCTCTTCTGAATTAACCTTTTTTCGTTTTCAAAGATCTACAACAATTTTCGAGTTCATCTGCAACAACCGAACACCAGATCTGCAACTTTCTTCATGTTGAGATCTCTAAATTTTTTCGTGTTCATCAATTCTTCATTTTATTATTGAAAATTCAAGTTTTCTTCGTGTTCATGATATTTCTTCTTCTGTAATAAACATACACAAGATCTGTATCAACTTCGAAAAAAAAATCAAAATATCAACAAGGAAAGCAGGTACGATACTCAAAGGAAATATTAAATCTACATTTGTTGTTTTAAGTTGCTATTGTTTCATCTTTTTTTTAATTTGTTGATTATTGTTTATTTTTCGTGTTTATGATTTTTTTTCAAGTCCATTCGTGCTTCTGTTTTATTATTTCAATTATTTTTCTTTTGTTTATATTTATTGATTGTTGTTTATTTTTCTTGTTTATGATGTTTTTTCAAGTGTTTTCGTACTTCTCGTTTAGTATTTTGGTTACTTTGCTTCTGTTTATCCTTGTTAATTGTTCTGCTTTCAGTTTTTTTCTTTTGTATAACATAAAAATAAACAAAAAAGTTCTTATATATTTCTTTCAATTTTTTTAAAATTGAACAATCTTCTGTTTATCTTTGTTGATTGTTGTTGATTTTTCTTGATTTCATTTGTTTTCTTTTGTATTACTTAAAAATAAACAAAAATAAACAAAAAAATTCTTATATATTTCATTCAATTCTTTTTAAACAGGCACAATGTTCTATTTATTTTTGTTGATTGTTATTGATTTTTCTTGATTTCATTTGTATTACATGAAAATAAACAAAAATAAACAACAAAATTCTTAAATATTTCTTTCAGTTCTTTTTAAATAGGCACAATGTTCTGTTTATTTTTGTTGATTTTTCTTGATTTCAGTTGATTTCTTTAGTATTACAAAAAAAATAAACAAAAATAAACAAAAAGGTTCAATATATTTATTGTAATTTTTTTTAACAGGCACAATGCAAATCATACCAATATTCGTTCATCACAAAGGAAAATGGAATGAAGTTATGGATTATGTCGATTTTGAAGTCACCAGAATTATGATGCAAACAAACTGCAGGTTTGATGAAGTAGTGAAAATACTATCAAATCAGCTACAAATTGATAGAGAATTGCAAAAAATGATCATTCAGTACAAAGTTAAAGATGGTTATCCACCTTTAAATATACAAGACGATGCAACACTGCTCTTCTATTTGCCGTTAAAGACGAAGGAATCAGATTTCACAAAATTTCCTATTTGCATCAGTGTTGTTGATAAAAAATTTCAAGATAATACCTTTAACAACAATAACATATTGCAGATTCAACAACATACAACATCTCAACCACCACAAATGTCAGCTTCTGAATACAACTCATCGAATATAGAGGAAAATAATCAACCTACAGATTTTATGCATTATGCAAACACAATGTCTGCAGTGATTTTATATCAACAGAGCATAAATAAAGATAAACAACCAGAATATGAGAGTGAAGAATCTTCAATAATCTGCATCGCAACAACAATAAAACCTGAAGAAGGAAAAATATACAACAACAGAGAAGATTTCAAGAAAGCATTAAAATTTTACACAATCAACAACCGCTTCCAGTTCAGAATAATAAAATCAAACAGACAGGTATATGTTGCAAACTGCTTGGATGAAAAATGCGGATGGAGAATAAGGGCTACAAGAAATGAAAAATCTGATAAATTTGTTGTCAAAAAATTCAACAACAACCACACCTACGACATGGAAATCAAATTAGGTGGCCAAAGACATGCAACATCTTTAGTGGCTGACTGTATAAAATTAAAATATCACAGCATCAAAACAGTGTACAAACCAAGAGATATAGTCAGAGAAATGAGAGAAGAATTGTAACGCGCACCTAATGCATTTGCATTTATATGCATATCATATAGATATGAGGAATGCATGAGATATCTGTGATAATAATTCCAATATTAAATAGGAGAAGATTATAAACGTTACAATTAAGTCCATAACAAAAATTAGGAAGTTAATGGTTTAAATTGATTAT
>CATIWM010123803.1:0-98239 GCA_949671775.1 Mallotus repandus | reverse complement strand
TACATGTAGTTATTATACATACATTCATGTATATCTATACATGTATACAAACATTTACATTAACTAGAGAGCATATGTATGCTACAGGCAGAGAGAAAGTCTGGGTTCGGCCGACAACCTATGCTCCATGTTTTAACTACCATGTTATATGCTTCAAAATAGTCACACTTCAAGCTTCTGAAAAAATAATTGCGATTTGGTGAGTCGTGACTCATTGAATATAAACATCAATTAAATTCTAAAGGCTTATTTAACAAACAACTTAAATATCTCACAAAATAAATACAAAATTCAAATATTACATATGCATATGCTTTAGTTCCTTTTATTTGTTGTGACCTTGCAAGACAATATTGCACTCAGGTTCAAGTGAAATAAGTGACAAGTGACTATTGATTTTGCTGGCCAGCATATAACAAGTGAATCAAATGATATCCTTTGATCATTAATATTTTTCAAGTGATTTGCAAGTATTAGTCAAGCTAGTCACAACATCCTCTTATATCCATATGCAAATGATCAAGTGCAATTGTATAACAAGTAATTACCACAATCATAAATTTACCAATTGGCATATATCCATATAGCACAAATTTCACATTTATAATCACATAATCATAAAATTGCACATTAGAATCCAATTGATGTATATACTAACCTGTTTAGATAATAAACATTTTATGGACAATTTGTGTCAGCCTCTCGAGCTCCAGCAATATTTTAAGGTCCTAAAATGTGACATATATTTGATTAAAAATATATCTACAATGAATGTTTATGTTTAGTATACAATTAGGATATGTTCTGTATATAATTCGGATATGTTATTTATATGTGTAAGCCTAACATTTATGCATACTTATTTCTTGACAGACAGTTTGACCTTACTAGACCTGAGAGTGAATAACTCTCACCACACAACTCAAAATTACTTTATTCAATTTTTATACAAAACTAGACATATATCCAAAAATTAGCTGAATATATGCTCTTTACAATAAATAATGAATTTTTGAATTCAGATATGTGCTTTGCACAAGAACAGTTTGAGCAGGTCTGATTCAATTTAGAATTTCTCAAGTTATAAAAGTTTAATTGCAAAACCAATTTTCAATAACTTTTTTAACATATAATGGAACAACTTTCATGTTTTATACTTCATCTAACTCAGCCTCTAAGGTCCTTATATTAATTGGAAAAAACTAGACTGCCTGCAGATATAGCAAGCATAATCAGTCTCACTCCATGGACAATTTCTCATTACACACATATTATTTTATAAAATTGCATGATGTGATATTAGAAAACATATAAAGGAACAAAACTCATGCTTATCACTTTGTCTAATTTAGTCTCTAACATCTTTAAAATAATTAATCAACATCAGGTACCATGTTGGAACAGTTATCCAAACTAATCCCAAATAAACTTCCATAGAATTTCACATACTTGTTATTTCATAAAAATCTTTTACATAATTTAATATCAGACATAAATCTACAAGTTTCATGTTTTGTGTTTCTCCTAAATCTTCTTCCATGGCTATGAAAACTATAGTACAATATTATGCTGAAAATCAAAATTTTCAACATGAAGAACCATATTCATCTTTAAAATCAATTAACCTATTTTCCTTTTTAATTCATCTTCAAAATCAATTTAACCTATTTAATTATTTATAATTTAACATGATCATCATATCAAGAGAGAATAATTATACAAAAAAAATAAAAATTAAATCACTTACCTTTGCCAAAATTATAAAACTGTCATTTCTTCCTTCTTCTTCTCTTTCTTTTTTCCTTCTCCTTACTTTACTTTTTTTTTCTTTTATACTTCTACGTTCCAGCCCCCTTTCCCTTATATTTACTTATTTATTTTAATTTATTTAATGTCAAGAGACATATAGAAAGTAGAAAATTGGAGTTTTCTAATCTTTTCCTACCTCCCATAAATATCCACTATTTAATATTATTTTATTATTATTGTTATTATTATTATTATTATTATTATCATCATCATTATCATTATTATTATAATAATAACATTTTTAATCAAATATCAAGCAAAAGTTCAAATTAATCCTCCTTATATGCAAAAGCTCAATTTCGTCCCTAAGATTACTCATGTAAACTAGCTAACTAGATTCAATTCATGAAAAATACACATAGTCAAATGGAATGATTTAAGATGCATATGTTCAAGTGAATTTTATGCAATGCATACAAATTTAAATTAAATGTTTATGGTTAGAGTCAAAGATTTTATAGTGTGTTTCTCTAGATGAGGGGGATTACAAACTTAGGGAAATTCATGAAGGAATATTGGTCAGAAAAGTGTTGTTACAAGGCTATTACTGGCCTAGCATGTCCAAAGATGCATATCAGCTAGTTCAAAAATGCCCCAAGAGTCAACAGTTTTCTCATCTAACTCACAAGCCTTCTAATACTCATCGGAATTCCATGGCCTTTCGCTGTCTGGGGAATGGATATCCTAGGTCCACTCCCAGTCTCCATGTCTCAGAAGAAGTTTCTGATAGTAGTCATTGATCACTTCACCAAGTGGATAGAAGTAGAAGCTGTCACAACCATCACGGAAGCCCGGATCAAGCATTTCTTTTGGAAAAAAGTGATTTGAGATTTGGCATACCACATACTTTGATCATAGATAATGGGAAGCAGTTCGACAATGAAAAGTTCAAGACATTCTACTCAGGATTGGGCATCAAGCTCAGATTTACCTTTGTAGCTTACCCTCAGACAAATGGACAAACAAAAGTAACTAACAAAATCATCATGTAAGGGCTAAAAAATAGGCTAGATGAAAGAAAGGAAATTGGGTAGAGGAACTCAACAATGTCATCTGGGCGTACAGAACAACACCTAGGAGATCAACAAGAGAGACACCCTTTAGACTGACATACGGAATAGATGTGGTAATACCTGTAGAGATCGACTAATCAAGTTATCAAGTCTTCAAAGAGTTTTATCCAAACATTAATTACCTTAATGCTTGGTTATGCTTGGACATGCTCGAGGAAAAAAGGGAGCAAGCATCTATAGTCTCAGAAGCTTAAAAACAGAGATTAGCCGGATATCATAACAAACATGTCCGATCAAGACAATTTAAAGTCAGAGATCTCATTATGAGAAGAGCAGATATAGGCAAAGGTAGTTCCGGAACTAGCAAGCTCAGACCTAATTAGGAAGGTCCTTATCAAATCAAAGAAAAAACTACAAGGGGTGTGTACAAGATAAAGGATATATGAGGGAAAGAATTGCCTCGATATTGGAACTCGGATAGCCTAAGAAAATATTATCAATAAAGAAATTGTACTTAGGAAAAAAAAAAGATGAACTCTAAAAATCAAAGTGCCATTCCATTAATTTTCAATTATTCTTACAAAACTTTAAGCATTTACATTGGCCTCAGACTTAAGAGGCACTAAGCTAACATCAAAAGAAACATTTACACCTTCCAAAGTTGAATTATAGGGCACTACAGTCGGAGTAGTAGCTGGGCCAGCCTCAGCAGACGAATTCTCCCTAGAAAGCTTAAGATCCTCACAAGGTCCAGAAGTTGACACTTCCCCTACAACCATCTTTTTAGCAACTCTCGGATCTTTTCTTCTCTTATAAGTAGCTTTGGTAGCAGCCTCTTCAGTAGCAACAACTTTGGGCAAGTCATTTGATGTTGTCTTATCAAACTCAGAGAAGTCTAAGTAAGGACGATGAGCAAGAAGGATTCTTTTGCACTCTGATCTATATGCCTTGAGAAATCCTGACACCATATTTTGGTAAGACTTCAAGTCATCAATCCAAGCTTCTTTCTCATTGGCAAGTTTCTCCTTCAGGTCAGCAATCTCAAACACTCGCTCCTCAGCTGTCTTAGCAACCTGAGCTTGGGAATGCTCGAGCTCCTAGATATTCTTTTGATGAGATTCAACCTCATACTTGGCCTCAATGAGCTATGCTTCAGTAAGCTTCACCACTCATTTTACCGCCTTCAACTTCTTATCATAATCCCTGGCTATGGTACCCACCTCAGCCTCCTTAAAGTTGTACTCACTTTGGAGGATGAAATGCTCGTCCTTGGCTAGCAACAAGCCTTGAGCCATCTATGAACAAATAAGGAAAAGGTTAGCATTCAGAATATCGATAAGGAACTTCAAAAGCCAAAGTTCCAAATTACCTCTAAGGCATGTGTGATCAATGAATTAAATAGCTCGCCTCTTCCAATGTCTCCCCACCTTTTCACATCCTCTAACAAACATATGGACTCAGCGTATTGGTCTCTGACTTGGGGATTAAGGACACTCGGAGGACTTATTTTATCTAGAATCCACTTCTTAGTGTCCGGGAAGCCCAAAAGTCTCAAATGCCTAACGAAAACATTTTTCGCCAGCTCCTCTTCATCCACGGTAATCCTTTTGCCTCGAGAATGCTTCTTTGAAGACCTAGACACCCTATTCTAAGTAGGCTCGATCGGAGGAGCTCTTGTAACCTCAACATGTTGCTCAACCCATGTCTTAGAAGGCTCCTCCTGCTCTAAGGTGAAGTCCATAATCTCTGGCTCCCGCCCTTGATCTTGAGCTTGTTCTTGATTAGCATCTAAAAGTAGTATTCCGCTGGCAAATGTATAATAGTTAGCCATCTATAAATAAAAAATAAGAAGAGTCAAAATATACCTTCAGAAAGAACAATACTTACCATCATTATCTCTATTCCTATCATATACTCTTCGAAGGTATCATTGAGAACAGTCCTCGGCAGATGTTCCCTCAAATATGCTTCAAGTATGAAGCCTTTTTATCAAGTCTGAGTCTTCATCAGGCAACTTTCTCATGTGTTTTGCATCATGACATGCATCGACCCATAAGTGCCGGATACTGAAGAACTCTATTGGGTGTTCATGACAAAATGTTTATGTCTTCAAGACTTTAGTATGTTTGGAAGTCTCACAAACAGACTCAGATGGGTAACATCCGATAAAGAAAATGTAAGCTCCCCCTTTTTCTTATTTAAACTATAAATAAACTGGAACATGTCAAAGTTCGGGTCTCTACCTTCCCTATGCATAAGCTCTATATACCCAGTTAAAATCCTATAACTATTAGGGTGAAATTACCCAGGAGCTATATTATATCTATTCAAGAAAAGCTTCATGAAGGGGTCTATGGGGAACCGCAGTCCACCCTCTAATTGGTCTTGGTAGACCACCATTTTTACAGCATTTGGGTAAGGCTCTTGCTCCTTCTTATCAGTGGTGTGCAGTATATACTCTTGCGGAGTCCCAAATCGACACCTATACCATTCTAGCATGCCATCATCTACCCCAGACTTAAACAAATCCGATTTTACTTACTCGCGAGGAGCCATGGACACCTTTGAATCAGAAAATTAAAAGAAAACAAAACAGGCAAATAGAGGAAGCTCTTATTCACTTGGAAGGCAAAAGTTTGATCTTCACAGTAAGCTAAGAACGAAAGGGCTTATTGGGGAGAAGAACAAGAATAGCGCAGGAAAGAAGAACGAAAGCAAAAGTGAAATATGCAAAAAACCATCCAACCTTTAATTTATAATCCGAAGAAGGTTCTAGATGAGCCTCACAAACCCTCAGCATTTAAGCATCCACGCTTCATCATTACAGGGGTATAAAAGTCATAATAATCCAACATTAAAGGCCATCATTAGCACAACTATCCAAGCGTTGTCCTTTCAACAGACGCAACTATCCAGCTGTAAATACATCGCTAAACATGCCACGTCTTCTGACACATGAGCAAACATGACGGTTTTTAAAATTATGAAAGGCATATCAATAGGTATAATGATTCACACTTTCTTAATAAAAACTCAATCTTTTACAGGCACTCGGGCCTTGTTTCATAACACCGAGATTGACCTTATGGTCATAGGCACTCGAGCCTCATTTCATAATATCGAGATTGATCTCATGGTCCCAGGCACTCGGGCCTCTTTTCATAACGCCGAGATTGACCTCATGGTCCCAGATACTCGGGCCTCGTTTCATAACACCGAGATTGACCTCATGGTCACAGGCACTCAGGCTTTATTTCATAACACCGAGATTGACCTCATGGTTTCAAGTGTCTCGCTTCATAACACTGAGATTGACCTTATGGTCCTAGGCACTTAGGCCTCATTTCATAACACTGAGATTGACCTCATGGTCACAGGCACTCGGGCCTCATTTTATAACACCGAGATTGACTTTACAGTCACAGGCACTCGAGCCTCACTTCTATAGCAACGAGCATCTAAGCCTCGAGCATTAAAAACTCCGGTGACAGTTGGTTTTGTCATATCATTTCTATAACGGGTTAAACCCTCAGGTCATTTTTTAACACCGAACATCTATAAGTCCAACTGGCATCTTCACACTCTCCTATTAAAAAATGAGAGAATTTTGAGTCTCGGTACCGAGCATCTTCAAAATTAGTGACTGAGGCTGGCCACCTCAACTCACCAGTCAGCATCATACACTCTTCAGCACTCATCAGTCTGAGCAATAATCACAACTTCCCCCATATCCAAAGTACTCAGACATAAATATTCGAGCAGACTTTCGGGGGGAACTCTTAATACCCCTCAGGTATATTCCTATTCAATTAATAACTTATATTCCTAATTTAAAGTAACTTGCAGAACAAGGAAGACCGAGTCCAAATAGGAAAATGTGTCCCTCATCTGGAAGAATCCTTCATCAAGAAGACTTCCGGATCAGGAACAATTGCCTCAAGTAAGGACAAATCCTACAAGAAAAAGGAATCTTATTCCTCTCAGGTTTAAGCATCTCAGTTCCCTATAAATACTCCTCATCTCTCTTCATATTATTCTATTATATTCTCTTAGCTCTTATTCTTTAATTATCTCTCTACCCTATCTGACTTAAGCATCTAAGGGTTTGTAGGAGAAATCCCACATCTCACTTCCTCTTCGTTGATTGCTTAACCGCAAGACTCGGAGGTTCCGAAATCGAGTTATCAATAGCCAACAAGATCTGTCAATTAGTCTACCTTTAAATGATCTCAGTGGTTAGGTTTTTAATTAAATCCACACAAAAATTGATGAAATTCACATATGTGAGTTGAATTCTCCCTTCTTATTAACAATTAATATTTCACAATCTTAGTGTCATGAACTGTAAATTTATTGTCAATGAGATTTGTCAATTAGTCTACCTTTAAATGACCTATGTGGCTAATTTTTTTATTAAATCCACAAAAAGATTGATGAAATTAACTTGTGTGATAAGTTAAATTATCCCTTCTTATTAACAATTAATATTTCATAACCTTATGGGACCCTAACAAAGTATTTTTAATTTTTAATCAATTTTAAATATACAAGGATTTGTCTCCCCGCCTTGAGATTGGGTTGGCTTCTTGCCTATCCATCTACGGGGTGAAGCATAAAAATGGAGGGAGGATTGGATCCCTGGTGTAAATATATATATATATATATAAAAGGATCTAATGTTAAGAAAAATATATAAAAAGGCACAATAAATTATTTTTCCAACGAAATAAAGTTAAAATTAGAAATTGAGAAGAACAAAGCGTGCTAATTTTTTCAACTATATATTTTGTATGTTTTTTACTTCTGAATTTATTATTATAATTTTTGAGATTAATATTTTAATTATTAATTTTTAAGAAAAATTATTTTCTTATTTATATTGGTGAACATATAAAAGTGTGATTACCTATAAACTTTAATAATCAAAATAGTAACCAACAACCATTAGAATCAATTGTTAGAGATATTTAGAAATTTGAGTCATAATATATACATTTGCATTAAATTAGTTGTTAAAAATTATTTTTATCCTTATCAAACAAATTAATTAGCATCCAATGAGCCTGAATATAGATGATTCAAGTAGAAAAAATAATAGAAATGGTGATTCTTCTAACTATCAAGCTAATATTTTGTTTGTATTTTTATTCAATATGTACTAATTTGTTTTACTAAGCATTACTGTAAACATAAATATAGTTAGGAAGAGAGTGGTTTAATAATAATTATCTTTGAAGACCATTTTTTAAATGTATAGATTCACCTTTATCATTATTAATTTATAAAATTAATTTTTATTTAAATCAATTTAAAGTATTATATGTGCAGAAAATTTTTATAGTAACTTTATTTTTAAATAGTGATTATTAAGAAAATATATTTTTTATAAAAAAAATAAAAAAATATATATTTTATTTTGTAAAAAATAAAGTAATGATTGAATGCACCGTTTCGTATACACAAAGCATGTTTGAAAATCCAAACAATTACTAATTAACATTCATCACAAAACATTAGCACCTCAATTTCAATGTTATATTTTGGTAGGATCCCTTGAGAGATGAAACATAACATGTTAGGGTTGGGGGCCTTGGGGCCAAAGGGGGAGGAGGGGGGGTTGGAGGAGTTGGAGTTGGAAGGTCTATTCTTTGTTTTTTACCAAACCCATTATTATTCATTTTGTTTGAACTATCTCTTCAAATCATAAAAACATATAAATTGAGTGGTCAAACTGCAATTACTATAAAAATAAATATTTTCAAAACAATTCCTCTAATAAATAAACTTTCCACTTTCACCCACAGAAGAAAAGGTGAAACTATCCCTTGACTCCTTGTCTCGTCAAAATGATAATGGAACGTAATTTGCTTACATTACCCTTTACCAGTAATGAGCCGAGTGTCACTGCAAAACACCAAAGAGAAAGTGACCCATCTGTTATCTATTATTCACCATCTTAATTAAAAATGCAGATTCAATAAAAATGTAAAAAAAAAAAATAAACGAAGCTTATCACAGAGACATTTATAAAAAAAAAAAAGGAAAAAAGAGTTGCAGGTTTTTTTTTTGCAGAGCTGTGGCAGAAGTAGTGTTTTAACTTTATCTATGAAATAATTCTCTCTTTCTCTTTTATATCTCTTTGTTTTTCTTGGTACTACTGAACACAGACGCGCTCTTTCAATGAAGAACACTGTAATTTTACAGGCCTGTCTTTGCCAGAATCGATGTGATTGAACAAACAAAGCTTAGCTAAGCTACTATATAGTATACACTATACTATACTAGTGCTATATGCTCTTTCTTCTTCTTGACTTATCTCTACTACAGTGTGTTTATAAAGAAAAATATCAGAAAGTGAAGGAAAAAAACCCATTAAGCCCATCATGTTATTGTGTTCTCTTTCTTCATAACTTCACTGCAGTTAGATACATTATTCAATGTTGCTTGCTACTTCAATGAGAGACCTCTTTCTTCTTCTTTTCTTTTTCTTTTCTTCTGGGTTTTAACTGAACTTGTAAAAAGCTTTGTGCTTTTTCAATTTGTGGTGTAAGTTTAACTGGGAAAACTGAAGATGGGTAGTGTTGTTTGAACTTTGAATGAAGATAAGGTGAATTCTCAAGGGAAGTTATGGCACTTCGTGTTGAATTTGTCTTCCTTGCTCTTTTTCTCTGTTTGGGTTTCGGTTATGTGGATTCTGACGATGGTAAGTTCTTGTTTTTTGTTTGGCTGTTGGAAAAATTTGTTGCTGGATATATACCGTAGAAAAATTTGTCAAAAAACAAAAAGTTCAAAGCAGACATTTTTATTTTATTATCTCGAAACCAGTAACTGCACATAAGCTATTTTTAAAACTCTTCTCTACTTAGTTGTCAACGTTTTTAGGTTGACAAAGGTACAAAGTTTAAGACTTCTATTTATTTTAAGATTTCAGATGTTCAAAGAAACCAATTTTTTTAATACTGAGTGGTTTTAAGTTTCAATTTCTCTGTGGTGAATATTAAAAGTTTAGGATTTAATAATTTGAAGGCAGGGTTTTAACAGTTTTAGAGTTTTTTAATGGGTTGTGAAATCTTTAATAATATGTCTTTCTTTGGTGCTGGTTTTTTTAATTAGGACTGACACTGTTATTGTTATGTGGTGAAGGAGCAACTTTATTGGAGGTGAAGAAGTCTTTTAGAGATGTGGACAATGTTCTATATGACTGGACAGGCTCTCCTTCTGATTATTGTGTATGGAGAGGGGTCACTTGTGATAATACCACCTTCAATGTCATTGCACTGTGAGTCAATATTCTATTAGCTTGCTTTCATGCAATGGCCTTGAGTATTTACTGGTGTTGATTTTCAAAAATTGATCCTTGGTTTCTTTCCCTGACTGGATTCTTGTTTTGTTTTAGTAATCTGTCAGGTTTGAATCTTGATGGGGAGATTTCGCCTGCAATAGGAAATCTTAAAGACCTGATTTCTATGTACTATTCCCTACTCTTGCAACTTTCTTTCATAGTTAGAATTCATGAGGAACTCTTTTTTAGATTTTCTTCCGAGTTTCTTCCAAAGGCATGGAGCCAAAGCAAATTTACAGCTTTTAAGCATGGTTTTGACATGGGCTTGACTCAAAATTATTTGTAATTGTACATTCTTCAACCAGTGATCTCAGGGGAAACCATCTCTCTGGGCAGATTCCTGATGAGATTGGTGATTGCTCATCTTTGAAAAGCCTGTAAGTTTTGTATCTTAAAGAGAATGAAATTTATATTTTGCTGTTGTAGTGGTACACTGGTTTTTGTTACTTCAGTTAGTATTGATAATTTTATACTTTTAGGGACTTGTCTTTTAATGAGATATACGGAGACATACCATTTTCAATTTCAAAGTTGAAGCAATTAGAATTTCTGTAAGTAGCATTTCAAGTATCTGTGCCTGAGAAATATAGGTAGTTGCACCTCTCTAATGTTAGATTCTGAGCATTCATTTGCAACTGCATTGATTTCAGGATTTTGAAGAACAATCAATTGATTGGACCAATTCCATCTACTCTGTCTCAGATTCCAAATTTGAAAGTCTTGTAAGATTTTTTTGATCCTTAGTCATGTCCCTCTAAGTTTATGCTCTTGCACTACATCTTAAATGCTTACATTCCACATTATATTCCAGAGATCTGGCACAAAATAGACTCAGTGGGGAGATTCCTAGGCTTATATACTGGAATGAAGTTTTGCAATATCTGTAAGCATATGAACCACCATTATGGTTGGAAACATCTTTTTCACTCTAATGGTTTGAGCATTCTGATGTGATTTTTTTTTTGCTGCCCATCCATCCCTTTTCTTAGTGGTTTGCGAGGAAACAATTTGGTGGGTACATTATCTCCAGATATGTGCCAGCTAACTGGGCTGTGGTATTTGTAAGTTTTCAGCATTAAATATTGCTACTTAAGGAAACAATTTGGTGGGTACCTTACTCTTCAGTGTTTCTGGTACTTTGCCTATATAACCTAGTTTCTGCTTTGCTTGTAGTGATGTAAGAAACAACAGTTTGACTGGGAGTATTCCTGAAAGCATTGGCAACTGTACTTCCTTCCAGGTCTTGTATGTATCTCATCCTATGTAATAGCTGAGATCAGAGAGCTTTATGAATTCAGATGAAATTGATAGTCTATACTTTCTTTTTATAGGGACTTATCCTATAATCAGCTGACAGGAGAAATTCCATTCAACATTGGGTTCTTACAAATAGCCACATTGTATGTGCTCGTGATATTCCTTAGTTAGGATAACAACTTCAATTTTGGTGAGATATTTCTAACACTGCATTTTACTGTCCAGATCCTTGCAAGGTAATCAGCTTGGGGGCAAGATTCCATCAGTGATTGGCCTAATGCAGGCACTTGCTGTACTGTAAGTGCTGTTAATAACTTGTGTGATCTTGGAATTTCTGATCTTGACATCACCAAAAGACTAGCTTAATGGATTTATTTGAGTCATAATTTATTGCTCTTTATTTTTATCCTCTTTTTATTTTTGGAGGTTTTTCATCTTATATCATTGTTTTTCCTTGTGTGAAAAACAGAGATTTAAGCTGCAACATGTTAAGTGGACCCATCCCTCCTATTCTGGGCAATTTGACGTACACAGAAAAACTGTAAGTGCATGTTTGCTATTCTTGCATTTTCCAATTCTTGTTTGTTAGTAAGTTCTTTGGCATGAAAAACAATGTGTTCAAAAAGGCTAGTAGGATGATTCGTGCGTTTGTCTGTTTGATATTTTCTTGTAAATCTAAAACTGTGGCATGCTAGACAATTATTGTCTACCTTTTTTTTTTCTATTTGTTTTAACCATGTATTCCTATCAGAATTTAATACACTTCAGTTTAATGAGTAACGATTGAATGGTCTTATTTTGTAGGTACTTGCATGGTAATAAGTTCACTGGCCCCATTCCCCCAGAGCTTGGGAATATGACAAGGCTTCACTACTTGTATGAGCTCTTTGCTCTTACTTTTTTTCCCCCACCTTGGACATTACAGCATGAATGCCAATCTTTCTAAGTTTCTCATCTGTATTACAAGAGCTTTTTTCTGTATTTGTTTCCAGTTATTTTGACATAATTCTCTGAGGTTAATATCTAAGAAGGCATCAGATGTTCCCTAAATGATTCCGTGTCCCCTTTTCTGCTCAGTCACCGTGTCATGGTCAGATAATTATGCAACTTGTAGTCCTTTGTACTGTTCTAAATGTAAGCCAAACCTGTGCCTGAGGTAGGACCTGTGTCAAAATTTGTTCTTAGAGGTGCTTCTCAGATGAGGAAGTTGACAAGTGGTCTTCAGTTTTATTTGTTTGCATCAGTATGTGTGTATGTCAGCACATCTGAATTCTTGGTTAACTTTAAGTTATACAGGTGCAGTAAGTTGTGAATGCTACAATGTGTTTATTGTTTTAAATGTCATGTATTCACAATGAACAAGGAGAATGTATGTCACTCTTTGAAGTGCTGCTCTTGCCATTTTCAGGGAATTGAATGATAATCAACTCACAGGGCGTATACCAGCAGAGCTTGGAAAGCTCACGGACTTATTTGATCTGTATGTTCTGCTACGTTGTAGGCTTTTTTTTAAAAAAAAAAAGTTCTTGATGTGTAGTTCAAGCTAGAGATGCAATTTTCTTACAGGAATGTCGCCAACAACCGCCTCGAAGGGTCTATACCTGATAATCTTAGCTCAAGTACAAATCTGAACAGCCTGTAAGCATTTGACACTGTTCCTGCTACTTTCTATAGTCTTTTTAGATTTGTTATTAACAATCCCATTTGATGTAGCAATGTTCATGGCAACAAGTTGAATGGAACCATCCCTCGTGCATTTCAAAGGCTTGAGAGTATGACATATTTGTAAGTTTGGTCCATGGATTGGCACAAATGTTACCTTTTCAAAATTTTATTGTGTTTTTAGTTCGTAATTTATACAGATATTGACATTTATTTTCATAAATTGACCTCTCAGGAATCTCTCCTCCAACAACATTAGGGGTCCTATTCCAATTGAGCTGTCACGGATTGGAAATTTGGATACTTTGTAAGTGTTGACTGCTCTAAGTCATTTCCCCCCCCCCCCCCCCCCCCCCCTCTTTTAATTCAGTTCTGCTATTGATTGTCCCCCACACTAACCTGCCCACTTGCTCAGGGATATTTCGAATAACAAAATTAGTGGATCCATTCCTTCTTCCCTTGGTGACTTGGAACATCTCTTAAAGCTGTGAGTTCAAATGCTAAGTAATTTCAGTGTCTCTGAAAGTTTTTCTTGTTGCTGATACCTGTTGTATTATGTAATAGGAATCTAAGCAGAAATGAATTATCAGGCGTTATTCCAGCTGAGTTTGGTAACCTGAGAAGTGTTATGGAGATGTAAGAAATTAAGTGTTTTGATAAACTACCTGGTGCTTACTTTGCCTTTATCTAACTTTGTTTCATGTGGCATTACAGAGATCTTTCACATAATCATCTCTCAGGAGTGATTCCTCAGGAACTTAGTCAGCTTCAAAACATGTTCTCACTGTAAGTTTGAATTTACAATTTGCATAATTTCTCAGTGTTGTAGTTTACTGGGATTGGCATGCTGGTGAATTTGAGCAAGGGCTGATGCAAATTGTAAATATTTGGCCTTTGTTACATGTAGTAGTTTTTGTGTAGTTTGTGCATGTAGTTTCAACAAGTTTAAATATCATGGAGACAGTCCGCTTAACTGTAACTGTGTAGTGTTATGACTGCCTTAGATGGTGTATAATGTTGTTTTTTCCCATATCATTTGTTATATGAAAATCTTTAATTGCAAAATACTGCAGGAGACTGGAAAACAATAATATCTCAGGTGATGTAATGTCTCTGATCAACTGTCTCAGTCTTACGGTATTGTAAGTTCTCTATCTTCTGGAGTACATTTGTATATATATTTTTTACTTGGAAATTTAATGTTAAGTATAATTACAATGTTTTAACATTAGAAAACTGATCTAAACTCATAATGCAGAAATGTTTCCTACAACAACCTAGCTGGGGTCATTCCTACAAGCAATAACTTTTCAAGGTTTTCACCTTACAGGTTAGAAAGTTTGCATGTATTCCGAAACATCACTGGTAACGAAATTGTCTGAACACTAAGCTCAGACTTGTTCTGTTACACAGTTAACACGTTTTTCCCAATCAGCAATTCAAGGTTCACAACTAAACTGACAGAACTTTTAATTTTTATGTGCAGTTTTATTGGGAATCCAGGTCTCTGTGGCTATTGGCTTGACTCTCCATGCTATGAATCTCATCCGACAGAACGAGGTATTAGATCATGTCAAATGCTGGGAGAGTAGAACATAGCATAAGGTTCAGAAGGTTAATGGTTTTTTAGTTGCAAGTCGAAAGGAATGAGAATAATAATTAGTTTCTTGCCATTGTCTATGCAGTTACAATTTCCAAAGCGGCAATCCTAGGAATTGCTCTTGGAGCCCTTGTAATCCTTCTTATGATCCTAGTGGCAGCATGTCGGCCACATAATTCTACATCCTTTCCAGATGGATCACTCGACAAACCAGGTAATTTTTGTTAATTATTATGGTATTTCACTGAACAAATTATCAACTTATAACTTTGTGGTATTTTCTTAATGATTTGCATTGAGATGTGCCACAACTTCCATTGTGGTTCCAGAGTAAAAGCAATAGCGGTCATCATGTGGCTTATGTTGTTAATATCTTTCTAAAATCTTGGAGGGTTTGATCCCCTGTCAAATGGAATATCCTGCAATAACTAATTCTTGTGCTCTCGTCCGACAAACAGTTACTTACTCAACACCGAAGCTGGTGATTCTTCATATGAATATGGCACTCCATGTGTACGAGGATATCATGAGGATGACTGAGAATTTGAGTGAGAAGTATATAATTGGTCATGGTGCATCCAGCACTGTATACAAATGTGTTCTTAAAAATTGTAAGCCAGTGGCCATCAAGAGGCTCTATTCTCACTATCCTCAGTGTTTGAAGGAATTTGAGACAGAGCTGGAGACAGTTGGGAGCATCAAGCATCGGAATCTGGTCAGCCTTCAAGGATACTCCCTATCTCCTTCTGGGAATCTTCTTTTCTATGATTATATGGAAAATGGCAGTCTCTGGGATCTTCTTCATGGTGAGTTTTGGGTGTTCCTTGAAAAATGTAATGCCATTCCTATCTTTATCTGTTCCACACTTTTAATCTCTTTGTGAACTTTCCTACGAGGATTGTATTCTAGTTGAGCCTATATGTAAAACCTAGTGAAAATATCGTGTTATTGTTGTCATATTTTACGGGTAGGCTGGTGGAGATTATGGAAATGAACTGCTATCTACTGCATGCCAGGTCTATATGCTATGACAAGCTCGTAAAATGTGCAAGAATCTCCTTGCTGGTATATGTAGACTCTTGAGCATTCTGAATTATTTGTAGCTTGTGTCTTTCAGGCCCTATGAAGAAGAAAAAGCTCGACTGGGATACTCGTCTCCAGATAGCTCTTGGTGCTGCTCAGGGGTTAGCCTATCTCCATCATGATTGTAGTCCACGCATCATTCACAGGGATGTAAAGTCATCAAACATTCTATTGGACAAAGATTTTGAGGCCCATCTCACTGATTTTGGCATTGCCAAGAGCTTATGTGTGTCTAAATCCCACACTTCAACCTACATAATGGGCACCATTGGTTATATAGACCCCGAGTATGCTCGCACTTCCCGCCTTACAGAAAAATCTGATGTATACAGTTATGGGATTGTTCTACTTGAGTTGCTGACGGGAAGGAAAGCAGTTGACAATGAATGCAATCTTCATCATCTGGTTTGTATTCTATCGCCCTTATGTTCTTACCTTACTATGAATTAGTCTTTAGATTCCAGCTTCACATGGAACCTCTTATCGGATGTGAGATGGGAAAAATTCATCATATAAGTTACTACTACAAGCTGCAAATCCTGTTACTTATTGGTCGTGGTTATGTTCTCTATTAGATATTATCCAAGACAGCCAACAATGCTGTTATGGAAACTGTTGATCCGGATATCAATGCTACATGCAAAGATCTAGGAGCTGTGAAGAAGGTTTTCCAACTTGCCCTTCTTTGTACTAAGAGACAGCCAACAGACCGGCCAACCATGCACGAAGTTACACGAGTTCTTGGGAGCCTTGTGCCGTCCACAGCAGCACCAAAACAATGCACGCCAGCCCCACCTGCCCCACTTCCATCATCCAAAGTGTCTTGCTACATGGATGAATATGCAAATATCAAGACTCCACACTTGGTGAATTGTCCATCCATGAGCACCTCAGATGCTCAACTCTTCTTAAAGTTCGGTGAGGTAATATCCCAGAACAGCGAGTGAACAAGAATATTCATTGAAGTAATGATATAGTAGGATCATGTAGGAATCTGCAACATTGGGAACTGGGTTAGTTGGGTGATCTTTTTTCCTTTTTCCCTTCTGGTAAGGGTTAAGTGGGTTGATCAGCAAGCAGAAAATGTGTATAAAGATTTGGTATCAATTATTGTAGCTTAAGAAAAAAAGAAAAGGATGAGACTACTTTTTACTGATAGATATGAAAGGTGCTGGGCCTGGTACCAGAACTCCATGTATTTATGTTGTACAATATAAAAATCATTGCTGCATTTTTGTCAATAGCCTCAGTGGGGGCCAGTGGGGGTCTAATGAGTTTACAGCGTCAGGGTAAGGGCAGGGGCAGGGCTGAAGGCCAGATGGGTGTGGCAGTGCATTATATGCTTGGCCCCCAATAATTCACTGACGAGCCTTAACGAGGCTCATGCAGGCTGGATGCTGATGGTTCGATGTATTATCATCTAAAATAAACATAAAATGTTGAAAAAACTACTTTTTTTTTGAGGGAAAAGAGATCAGTAATGTCTACTGCCATTGTAGATCAATGAGAACATGCCAGCAATCTTTTTGCACTAATGCTTTTTCTGTTGCATTTCCCAATGAAAATCTCACGGGTCATCAATCAAGTCCTTAGCAATCTGCATGCCCATTTTTTTAACATCAACTGACTCTCTATCAAATGCCTTGAACTCTGTCGCAGGGCTAGACCATCTGCATGCCCATTGCTTTAACCGGTATCGTCATTTCGGGCTATCGTTTGATGGGTCTAAGATTTTGGGCTTGAACACTAAATCTAAGCCATACCATAATTCATTTCTGTTGCATTGCAGCTTTGGTGCTTCTTTGAACAATCAATGACTCAAAATTTCAAATAAAATTTCAAACAAGGAAAAAACATTCATCAATTAAACATTATAAATTTGACCAAAGAAAAAAAAATTAAACGTTATAAAAGAAAATAACAAGATCAAGCTCAAGTCTTGAGTCTCTTTCTTTATCCAACGAAAACACTACTAAAATAAATAGCCATGTCCACTAGAAGAGCCATTTCAAGGTCTTGTGCTAAGAGCCCCACAGTTGATCGCATGTTGGATATTGCACGTCCTCAGCTTCCTGCACAACCCATCAACATATTTCCTTAGTTATTATCAATCATTAAATTATTATTGATTTAATTGCTTGCCCCAGTAATTTTGCATAACTATATGATGTAGTTCTGATCACAAAACTCTCTTTAAAAAAAAAGAAAAAAAAAAACACCCACAGCCAAAACAAACCTGATGAGAAGCCTCATGCCTTAAACTGGTTCTCCCACAGCTGAACCTAAAAGAAGAGTAAAAGAAAGTTAAGTCAATGTTCATGACTCAATTTATAGTAATTAATTTTCTAGCAAAATCTATAAAGAAAATAATTCTAATTAAGGCCATTGGTCTGTTTGGCAACATAAAACTATGATATTTAACATAATAATTTAATGAATATGGGTGTTTAGCATAGAGTTTTAAAGGCTAAAACTATCTTTATACCTTAACATGTCTCACTCTAGCAAGACTAGCAATGAGATAGTCTTCCATGATTTTGATCTGTGCTAAATTGTCAACCATGTGGGGATTCTTCCATTCCCTATCAAAAAAAAAAAGGTAATTAAATTTAGTACACATATTATACAAGATCCATGAATTTTTTTTTAAAAAAGCATATGATTAAGGATTAAACCTTAGAATCCTTCTCCTCTCGGCAAGCTTTTCTTGCAGCTGCAATAATTCTTGCCTTTCAAACTGTATTAGTTAGCCATCATAGTGTCAATTAAGCATAAGGGAATTGATTAACAAAAAAGTAAAATGAAACCCAAAAAAAAAAAGTGAAATAACACATACCATGATTGCTTCATTTCTGCAATCAAGAAATAAAGCAAATTATTATTGTTATTATTATTATTTGTTACTATTTCGATTGATGTCAACATGTATGAATTAACAAGCAAGCAAAGTAGTACCTATCAAGTGCAAGAGTTTTCTGATCCACCTCAGAGCCAGACTTTAAGTACACATTCCTTAATAACTTCAGAAAAGAAAAAAGAAAGGTAAAAATTAAGTTTTTTTACATCAAATTTTTAAAAAACATGATTTAACATAGATTGTGTTATTATATCTCTTACTTTCATGGTGTACTCCCTCCTGATGAATTCATTGAAAAAAAAAAGTCAGTGATTTGATGATAAAAATGTGCAAATAAAATTGACTGTAATATATAGAAATTGTTACAAGTTAATCAATCCAAACTATTGTTTTATGATTCTATTTATTGTAGATTTCACATTTATTATATCGCAAATTTATGTAAATAACTATTAAAAAACCCTTAATTTTTTTTTTCCAAAATCGTACTTAAAATTTTGACATCATTTATATAATTATCTGAATAAAATAAATAATAAATACTTCTAAATAATTTTTTTAGTAGTAATAAATAATATCACACTATGATAATTTTTTAATAATACTTTTTTCACTCAAAAGTAATTTTCTCAAAATAAAATTTTTTACACTCTAGAATACTTTTTAAAAATAAATAAGTTATTACATTTTACATTAGTTTTTTTTTTCAAGAAAAATAATTTTTGTATATTTTTTAATGATTACAAAATTTACTGGATGTACATATAAAAATAAATGGATATATAAACAGATTTAATTATTTTATTTTAAAAAAGTTTGGGATCTGAATGTACTAAAACAATTTAGAGGCGGCTCTTGGCATATTTTTAACAAACACATCTTAATAAAAAAATTATTAATAAAAACAACAACAAAAAAGGAAGAAAAAAGCATGGTACCTTTGCTCCCTTTCTTCAATAGTCATAGTTGATAGCTTCTCCACAATAGTACTTAAATCTCTGCAACAGAAAAAAAACAAACTAAATTTGAATACATAAATCTAACATATATAAAATTCAGATTTTTCTTTACTTTAGCAAACAATCCGGATTTCTCTTACACGTGCCTATCGGCATGTATCTTTTTTAGATACCATTTAATACTTTAATCAATAAAACTAAATATAATACAGTGCCATTATCGTATCTTAAATCATATGAATATCGTATAATTTAAAGATCGAATAAGTCAGTACATCTGACAAATAGATATACAAAATTTAAAACATGAAAATAAAAATAGAGAAAAAATGAGAATTTTTTACTTGTCATGACCAACATAGAGAGATGGTTTTCCAGTAGGAGAAAACATGACAAGACCAAGATCAACATCACACAATGTGGAAAGTTCTTTGGCTTTTTTAATCACTCCGACTTTCCTCTTGGAGTACTTAACTTGCCTTGCCTTAACACATTCCAATTTCAATATCTTTAGCTTTCTTCTCCCCATGATCCCAAGCTTTTTTTTTTTAAAAAAAAAAACCTAAAGCTATAAAAAATGTTCTTCTTGTTCTTCTTGTTGAGAGCAAGAATGGGGTTGATAGTGCAATTTATAAATGGAAAAAATGGGAAGCAATTTATTACCAAAATCTACTGAGGGTTTGGTAATTAGAGACTGCACTATATATCTCTAGATTTTGTTTAACTTCGAAAATCTCTTTTGGTAAGTTGCTTGCATGTAACATGGTAGACACGTGCTTATGAGAATACTGAATAAAATCTTGCTTAAAACCAATTACTTGCATTCTCTTTGATTATCTTTTGACCAACCACTTTCATTTTACTTTGAGTTTGGTAAGCAAAGTAAAATAATATAAAAAAAATAATTATATATATTATATGTTTTTATATATTATAATATTATTTATTTAATAAACTCTCTATTATTGGTATATGTTATGCCTTAATATGGTATAACACAATTCAAAATATCAGTTGACTGGCAGATAGTAATATGGTGAGATTGTTTTTTTAAAGTTTGGATTTCATTTGTTTTTTATTTTTGTATTTGTGTGATTTCAGAAATTTTATATTTTGGATTATATTTTAGAAAATAGAGACGTAAACTACTTTCACCTACTTCCCATCTATATTTATATGCGTCGCGTCGGTGTTAAGAACTAAAAAGGAAAAGAAATTTTCTACCACCCACTTTTCATATATATGAACGATCCAAGAATAAAAATAAATTAAAAAAAAACTTTCGCCAACTTCCCATATATATTTATTTCCAGCGATGGCAACAATATCACAATTTTTTTTAGAATTTTAATAACCTAAATATATATAAAATACAGTGACACTACACGTCATCTAATAAAATAATGATAATTTTATTAGACACGGAATAATATATATGTTGCACACATGTTATAAGTTTAACTTTAATAATATTTGAATATATAATTGATCTACCATATCTCTCAATTTGTGATTGATGAGAAAAAAGATAAAATTTATGTTAGTTTGGTTAAATCTTTAAATTTATTTGGACATTTAAAATCACAATTTAAATTTTTTTTTGAATTTAACAATAATTTTTAACTTTCACAATGTCAAATATGTTCGACGATGATGATTTCTTAAAATTTTCAACACTCCCACTTTAGAATTCTATATCTTTTGCTATTGTTATTGGAGGAATTTTGATTTCATTTCCGATAATTTATTTTGTTATTATCAATGGAGCAATTTTCATTTGATTTCAATTAAAATTTTTTTACCATTGTGTCATCATAATCTATATATATATTAAATTCTAAGTCTCAAAGTCATTAAACAAAAAATTTGACAAGTGTCTATCTTCATATTTGAATATTCACTCTAAAAACTAATGTGTCATATTATTAAAAATTCTATTTTTTTATTAAAAATAAATTTTTTTATCATATTTATTTAGTATTATTTTGTAACTAAAACACTATTATATACATCTCAATACTATTCAATTTCTAAAAAAATTTATATACTACATATTTTTCTACTTTAAATTGCTCAAATATATTTTTTTTCACACCATTAGAAATTTTATTTTTTTAAAAAATTTTAAAATTTTAAAATATAATAATATAATGATTATTTAGTATTATTTTTCAACTAAAACACTACTATATATACTCTAATATGATACTCTAATACTAATATAATAATTTTAAAAACTAATCTTGTTATAACTAAAAAATTATGGTAATAAAAATTAAATTTATAACTAATTTGATATTTTAGTATTTACTTATAAAACCTTATGTGTAACATCAATAAATTTCAGAGTAAATCTCTATATTATTTATTATACCATTAATAGAAATTTATTATACTGTTTATTTATACTAAAAAATTTTATTATACTATTTTTCAATCTATATAAACCAGCTATGTAAATTTTATTATATATATATTTATTCTATAATTTAAATTTTCATTAATAAAATATATAAAAATATATAAAAATATAAATAAATAATTTATTAATAAGTAGTTCACGCGGATATACGACTAGTTATCATATAAACTGTCTCCAAATAAAACTCTCAGCTGAAAATAAAAAAAATTATAAAAAGCATTAAATAGTAATTTGATATCTAGTAATGAGGACTAAAATGAAAAAAAAAAACTTAATTTTTAATTGGGAAAATTCATGAGAAGGCTGGGCTTTCCACAATCTCTTACCCAGAACTCAACCGGCCAGTTTGTATTTTGGGCCTAATAATTGTGCACAGAACTCCAATGGTTGGTGTATTTCTTAGAGATATTTCTCAGATGTGAGTCCATATATGCTATTGGTGGTAGTTGAAATTTGAACAATTAATAATAAAAAAACTCTTTTTTAAAATTACTAATTTATGCCTCTATTTTCTCCCCTCCATCAAAAGAAAAATATATATTTATCAATCGTTAAAGCAACATGGAAAGACATTTTAAATAATCATTGAAAATTTTTTACATAACTGAATCGAACTGAATTAGTTAGACTTAATAAATTTTAAATACTAATATTAAAAAATTAAAATAATGAAGGTGCAATTTTTACTCAAACGAATATTAAAAACTTATGATATAATGCGAACTCGACTAAAATATATTTATTCATCATAAATACATTAAAAATGCCAAAAAAGAAAATTTGTGCTAGGTTGGAACTTTCCCAAATTACATGTGTTATAAGGGAAGAAATTGAATTTACACCTGCCAAAAAAAGAAGAAAAAAAAATAAAATTTTGTCATTTGTAGCCAAGAAGCTTTTAAACAGCTAAACCAGTGTCAAACATTGCCAAATATCTACAATGCTTGTGCGTGTGTGTCAACCCCACATCCTACACTCTAACACCGCAAAAGAATTCAAAAAAATTTGAAACGTTACGCAGCGCAACATTACCTACGCTACGCACACGACACACACAAACACAACCCCAGCACAAACCGTTTGCACTTTCCTCGCAAACGCTCAAGTAGCTATCGTTGGTAACTTTTGCAATTTAGCGACGCATATTACTAGCGACAAAAATACCAAAAAAAAAAAAAAATCCCCACACATTGGCCAAAAAGGCGAAGTGGGCGTTGTCAGCGGGGGGGGCCGGGTGAATTGTAAATTTTGAAATTTAGCGACGCATTTTAACAGCGACAAATAAAAACGAAACTCAAAAGGCAAAAAATCAAATTATCCGCCCTCTCTTCTCCTACACACTACAAGTACTGTGTGAGGGTGACGTGTCGATTACGGTACGAAAATACCCTCACATTTCGCCATTTTTGACTCTCTCTATGCCTACACCTGTTAGGGCGGGAACACAAAAATTTTCACTGTGAACATGCCCGTAACGCTCTCTCTCTCTCTCTCTCTCTCCATTTTTAGGGTTTTTTTATTTTGTTTTTCAAATTTCAAAATCACACTATGTCTGTAATTCGAAAATTTATTTTTAGTTAGGGTTTTTCTCTCTACATCTCTGTTTCTTTCGATTCTTTGACTCAACAGGAACCGGAACCGAAGATGAATAATCTGCGCAAAGGCTCAAAAGTCTGGGTCGAAGATAAGGATTTTGCATGGATTGCAGCTGAAGTTACAAATTTCATTGGTAAACAAGTACAACTCACTACTGCTTCTTCTCGCAAGAAGGTAAAATTTCTTTTTTGTGTTTGTGGTGTTTTTGAGCCATTTGAGTTATTTTTGCTTGTTTTGCCTTGCTAATTTGTGTGTTTTTTTTAAAGGTTTTGGCTTATCCTGATAAGCTACTACTTAGAGAAGATGATGAGGAAGAACATGGAGGAGTGGATGATATGACAAAATTAACATATTTGCATGAGCCTGGAGTGCTTTTCAATCTTGAGAGGAGATATTCTCTTAATGATATTTATGTGAGTTTGCTTTTTTAGTTCAATGGACAGTGTAGTTTGTTGTTCTTGTTTAATTAAAGTTAATTCAGTGACAGTTAGTGTAATTGACAACCGTTACTTTGTTGCTTTTATTTTTTAGTACAGTTTTGAAAGGTTTTTTTTCAAGTATGGCAAATGGTTAAGTTAATTATTGGTGTTCTGTTCAAGCTTTGTCGGTAGTGGTCGTGTTTAAATAATTAGGGGCAATATGGGAAGGATTTTATGCTAGAACCTCCATTTTACGGACAATTGTGCCTTTTTAATTAGCTCCTGCAAGCTCTCGGAAGTTAATTGTTATTTTTTCTTTCGATTTTTCTGCTAGTAAACCTGTTTAAAATTATTTGGAGATAGAGGTCCATTCTCCAGAGTCTGAGCTGTCATCTTCCATGCTAAGTTGAGCATTTTTAGTGCGCGTTAAATGTTATGCGGCAAATAATGTAATGGATGACTATCTTTTCATTGTCACGATGATGTGGATAATTACAAAGCTAAGCGTAGATTTGATTGATTTGCTTGTCCAAATTTAATTGTTGTTCCATCATTCTATTGACTTCATGTAGGAATGCAGAGCTTAAATTTATTTTAAGGTTTTGCAACGTTATATATGTAATATAGATTTCATTCTTTATTCTTGTTGTTGATAGACCTACACGGGAAGCATTTTAATAGCTGTTAATCCGTTCACCAAGCTTCCTCATCTGTACAACGTGCATATGATGGAGCAGTATAAGGGAGCGCCATTTGGTGAGCTAAGTCCACATGTTTTTGCTGTGGCAGATGCATCATACAGGTTTGTCATGTTGAAGAAGTTTACATGGAAATTGATTTGAGTATTTAAAAATGGAGCATTGACACATGATATATATTGCTGTTTTGTGAAGTGGTCTTATTAGCTTCTTTTTGGTTTTAAATCCAGAGCAATGATGAGTGAAGGAAGAAGCCAGTCTATATTGGTTAGTGGAGAAAGTGGGGCGGGGAAAACAGAAACCACGAAATTGATTATGCAGTATCTCACTTACGTTGGTGGTCGAGCTGCTGATGATGACAGAACAGTTGAGCAACAAGTTCTTGAAGTAAGACTTGAGACTTCTCTTTTTCCCTGAGCTTTACCTCATTGTGCTAGGATGCTAATGCACTTTCTCTGACACAAGTAGTTGCAGCTAGGCAAATTATCATGGCCAGTAGGAGGCTAGGAGCTAGTATAGACTAATGAAACTTTTTCATTGATGCTACAATGTGTGTATACATGCATATGATTATGTCCCATATTTATTAACTTAATTGTTTTCTTAAAAAAGAATTCTCCTTGCTGCAAGAGAAGCATTTTAGGTTCTTAACTGAATGTTTGGTGTTGCATGATTTAAGTTCTGTCCATAGAGATTTTCTTAGGATAATTTGTTTAGTTTTTGCGTTTTCGTATAAAATATCTGTGATGAGGCATTTGGCAAAATTTTATCATATATCTATGCGTTCTAGAGTTTATTTGTGCATGTTTCGTGTCAAGATGGTGCTGATTCATAGTTTTGCATAATCCAGTCAAATCCACTATTGGAGGCATTTGGTAATGCAAGGACTGTTAGGAATGACAACTCAAGGTTGGTTACATTTGTTCCTATAGAGTTAATTAATTTCTTTGTCTAGTTGTAGCTTTAAAATTGCTTTCCTTTTTAGGCTTATATATATATATATTTCTCTCTTCACACATATTACAAGTAATAATGAATGTTCAATAGGTCATTCTTGAAATCATGATTGCAAAATTTTCAAAGAAGATGTCAATGGTGTAAATTTTTGTTTTGTCTATTTTTTTTATGTGATGATTGAATGAGTGCGAATTTGAGCACGATGGGAAGAGGTATATGAGGCTGTAAGTCGTGTACTGCTGACGACTGAATAGTCTAAATTTAGGATAGTCTTTGGCTTGTATTGCAAGAAGAGATGTTCGATAATTTCCACATTCTATGACCTTCCTTGGATTTATTGATTTATTAAGTTTGTTGGCTCATTCACATCCTCTATTGCATAGTTTTTGCTAATGTTATATTTCAATCTTGTGAATTTAGCAAATCTTCCATATGATGTAGTTGATCCTTGTCTCGTTGATTTGCCGTGGCATTCTTTTTGAGAAGTTTGTTGAGATCGAGAAAATCTTGTAAATTTATCAAATCTTGCGCTTAATGTGGCTCTTGTTTTCTTAATTTTTTTGCTTTGCCATGCAGTCGTTTTGGAAAGTTTGTTGAGATCCAGTTTGATTCAAATGGTCGAATTTCTGGCGCTGCTATTAGAACTTACCTTTTGGAGCGTTCTCGTGTGGTTCAGATTACTGATCCTGAACGAAACTATCATTGTTTTTATCAATTGTGTGCATCTGGGAGGGTAATCTTTCTCTCTCTCTCTCTCTCTCTCTCTCTCTCTCATATATATATGTGTGTGTGTTCCTGTTGCTCAATTCTGTATGGAGATGCTCATAACAATTGAGATTTTGTAAGTTGAGTGCTCTTAGGTGGCATATTTATATTATGTTTACTTATCTTTAAGAATTTCTATCTAATTAATGGTCTTTTTGGGCTTTATGCATGTGTCTAGGATGCTGAGAATTACAAACTGGATCATCCAAGCCACTTTCATTACTTAAATCAGAGCAAGATATATGAGTTAGAAGGAGTTAGCAATGCTGAGGAGTACATAAAAACAAAAAGGGCGATGGATATTGTTGGTATAGGTCATGAAGATCAGGTTTATGAACATGACACGATGGATTAGTACTTTTTGCTTCATTCTTACATTGGTTACTTTCTTCTTGGATGTTCTCTTATTTTGTGTTTCTATACTCTATCAGGAAGCTATATTTCGCACCTTGGCTGCAATTCTTCATCTTGGAAATATTGAATTTTCTCCTGGCAAAGAACATGACTCTTCAATTGTAAAGGATCAGAAATCTAGCTTTCATATGCAGATGGCAGCTGATCTTTTTATGTAGGTGATTATATTTAATACCTTTAAAAGTGATTTGAAGAATTCAGTTTCCTTTTTTTTATCTATCGGTTTTAAATTAGGAATTGTTAAATTCTAAATGCAACCAGAAGTCCAAGCGATAAAATTCTAAAAAAATGTTTTTCTGGTAGTGTTCTATGGAGTTAGAAAGTAAATCAAAGTATTCTTGATGGAGCAGGCCCAAAATACTAATTCTCCCTTTCTAGATGTTTCGTATATGTAGATTTAATACACTGCTTTAATGAAGTATGAATTATGTCACTAGGATTTGATGTGGATGATGCAACTCTTACTACCTTAGAACTTCATTTTTAAGTCTATCAAACATCAATGGAACAACCAGGGGAAAAAAATGAATTCCTTAATGCTTTGAACATGCTTTATTAAAGCAAATTGAATCCACTTTATCTAGAGTTCTAGGCATTCCAATGGGTAAGGTTTGCCCAAAGTTTAGAGGTTTTGTCTTTTTGATGCTTTAAGCAATTAATTTATTTCTTCCAACAGGTGTGATGTTAACATGTTGTTGGCAACATTATGTACTCGTACAATTCAAACCCGTGAAGGAAGTATTGTAAAATATCTTGACTGCAGTGCTGCTGTTGCTAGCAGGGATGCCTTGGCAAAGACAGTTTATGCTAGGCTGTTTGATTGGTATGCTTTCATCAATCTGAAAATTTTGCCTTTGCTTTATGTGGAGTTCCTGTAACACTTTTCAAATTTTTTTGGTCTGAATGTTGCTTGTAGGCTCGTTGATAAGATTAATAGGTCTGTTGGGCAAGATCCAACGTCTCAGATACAGATTGGAGTGTTGGACATTTATGGTTTTGAATGCTTTAAACATAATAGGTAATGTACAAGTTCTTGTTTGAAATTTTGTTAAGCCATGTTATTTCTTATATCATAAGGTGCAATCTCATCGAGAAATCATTTATCAAGCTTGTTATAGTGCTTCTAATGCAGGTGATATTTGGAAGTTCACCTCGTCATTCTTACAATATATAACTTCAGTTTCAAACAGCACATGCCTTTTTGAATATGTACATTTTTAACATGTTTTCTTTTAGCATTTTCTTTTGTCTACCCTGCGTATCAGGTTGCTTACCTTATCATCACTTTTTTTAGTTTGATTAATTGTAATGAAACATGTTTCTAAGTCATTCATCTTCTGTTTTCTATACACAAATGTCTACTTTATGTTTTGCCTCTTTACTCTTTAATCACTGCCCTTGCTTGTCATTTTCTTCTGCACACTAGTTCTGATCATTATCTTATAACATTGCTCGATGGTCAAGTGATTAGTGTTTTATGGTCAACAGTTTTGAGCAGTTCTGCATTAATTTTGCGAATGAGAAACTTCAGCAGCATTTCAATGAGGTGTGTAATGTTGTCATTCAAAGTGAGATGACATTTAAAAAACTTAATTTTGCAGCCTAACTTAGTTTTTAATATTTTTCAGCATGTCTTCAAGATGGAGCAAGAGGAGTATAGAAAAGAAGAAATTAATTGGAGCTACATTGACTTCATTGACAACCAAGATGTTTTAGATTTGATCGAGAAGGTTCTCATCTGTTCTCTGTCAAGATGGGATTTTGTTGGGCCAAGTTCTTGTTCTTGTGATGCATGTACACTACCATGCCAATCAGATTGCAAAAGAGTTTTGGAGACTAATAGATTACTCAAACCTGTTAAAATGGATATGATTCGAATTGTATTTTTTTTAATATGTGTGTGTAAGCTTAAATTTTTGATTCACACATGGAACAAGGAAGAGGTTGCAGTACATAGCACATGATTTGGTGATAACGACACTTATTTTTCCCAGATTGGAAAAGCCTTTAATTTTTTTGTTGTCATTGTTTGAGTGTCCTATCTTTTGCTTTCTTTTGTTGTTGTTTTTTTCTTCATATAGCTTATGCCTTATGTCAGCATCTGCTTGCTTGCAGAAACCTATTGGGATAATTGCTCTCTTGGATGAAGCTTGGTACAGTTTGAGTTCTTCAGTATAACTTGGTGCGTTTGCTTGATAGAATTGCTTCTAAGCAGCTTATTCTTATCCTGATTTTCACATTTCTGCAGCATGTTCCCAAAATCTACTCATGCAACATTTTCAACTAAGCTGTTTCAGAATTTTCGGGCTCACCCAAGGCTGGAAAAGGCAAAATTTTCGGAAACAGATTTTACCATTTCTCATTATGCTGGCAAGGCATGTCATATGTCACAACATTACTGAACAGATATTGTATTATGATGGAAGGAAAATTTCTTATGATTAACTGCTTTATTTTTCTCCTGTAGGTTACCTATCAAACGGACTCTTTTTTAGATAAAAATCGTGATTATGTAGTGGTAGAACATTGCAATCTGTTGTCTTCTTCCAAGTGCCCCTTCGTTGCTGGTCTGTTCCTTTTACCTCCAGAAGACTCTTCACGATCATCATATAAGTTTTCTTCTGTGGCCTCCAGATTTAAGGTATAAAGTTTTCTTCATTTTGCCTTCATCCTCTCTGCAGTAAATTGGTTCACTGCCTGATTTGTATTGAAAGGCATTAAATGAAGGAACTGCTCCAGGTTGTTAGAAAAAATGAAAGGCTTGCTCCTTTTAAATTGTAATTTTTTTTATAAGGTTTCTCCAAATTAAAATTCTATTGCTACATTTTACATGTTGCAATTAGAATCCTTGGTTAAATCAACTACTTTATATCTTACTTTTATAGTTCGCGTAATGTGGAAGTTATAGTCAAAGAATGTTTTCCAGTTAAGAATTAGCATCAATTTTTTATGATATGCACATGATGCCAGTGATAACATTTTTTTTTTTCGATTGAGGCATATAACATATGTTCCTCTCCTGCAAGAACTAAATGAATGTTTACCATACTTTATTCAAATAGCTTTTGCTGCTAAGCAAATGACTGAGCAGGGACTACCCACGGAGGCCCATGGCCCTCCTAGCTCCATGAAATTCTTCTTATAATACTACATGGCAAAAATTTGTGTGACCTCTCAGTTGGTTGTTAAAATTTGCAATTTGCTGTCATTACTGTTAATCATTTTATGTTTGTAGCAACAACTTCAAGCACTGATGGAAACCCTCAGCTTGACCGAGCCTCATTATATACGTTGTGTGAAGCCAAATTCTTTAAATCGACCTCAGAAATTTGAGAATATGAGCATATTGCACCAGCTACGCTGTGGGGTTAGTTGCAGCAATTTATTTATTCATAATACTTGTTTGGCCTTGCTTCCTTATTTTTTATTTTATCCAGCACCATGTTTTTCCTCTTTTCTTTTCATTTAGTTCTTGCATGTGTTTATGACTAGTAGCCTATGCTTGTTAGCAAATAAAAGGCTTGGGTTTATGTCGCTGCTTCTTTTTCTTATTTATGTTCTTTTTTTCATTTCAAAATGTAGCATATCATTTATGCATTTTATTCTCATTGCAATAGGAGTTTCTTGTATGTATATGACATGTTGCCTAGTTGGAAGTGTGATAGGCACATGATCAACTGGACAACTTTTTTTCATGTGGCATTAGAATTACAATAAGTTCATGAATGAATGATTGGGTGTAGATGTGTGGCCTAGCACAAGTGTTGGTATGGTGCACATTTTAAAGGGTTGCTTGGTTACAGCAAAGTGGCAATGAGAGTTTTTAAATCATAATTCTTCTTTTTCTTTTTCTAAAAAAAATATAACTTTTGCATTGTTCTATGTAAATGAATTACATATTAACTCTTTCTACATTGTTCTATTTCTTGGATATAAGAAGTTTTCTTTTCCTACGCACTATTTTGGAATAAAAGGTTCTACTTTTGCATCTTAAATGCGATGCCTTATGTTTGCTAGCTGCTACATTTTGTGGCAGCACTCTACTATACTTTTCTTTTCTTTGTTTTATTTATGTTTGACTAGCAATCATCAATTCTATTATTCTTTTTGTAATTATTTATTTTCTTCATTGTTTTAGAATCTTCTCTTTTTGAAGTGAAATATTGTCAACTTAGAAAATAGGCTAATGAGATAGCTTTTTGATCTTATAGGGTGTTTTGGAGGCTGTTCGGATAAGTCTTGCTGGTTATCCCACTCGAAGAACGTACTCAGAGTTTGTTGATCGTTTTGGACTATTAACTCCTGAATTTTTGGATGGCAGGTGGTGTATTCAACCTTGAAGAATCTGTTTTGTCTGTCCCACTGAATCCTCTTCACTCTTATTTGTTATAATAGTTTTTTTTGCCATTATTTTGTATTATTGTGCATTAATACTATATTGATTTGCCTAAACATAAATTCCTACCACACGTCTCTGCTTGAATCACTTAAGTTAGCTTCTCATAGCATGATTTTTTAAATTTGTTGTATATTCTCTTGCCCATTTTCACAATATTTTTTCAATGAGTTTATTCTATTGCATATCAGGCTTGCTGTGAATTTCTAACTTTTTCCGTATGTTTATATTTGCACAGTTGTAATTATGATGAAAAAGCATGGACTGAGAAAATTCTGCAAAAATTAAAGCTTGTGAATTATCAGGTGTTCCTCTTTAAGTATTTGAGCCTTTAGGCTCCTGATTTTCCCATCATTCAATGTTTCTGGTTTTTATATCTTTTCATTTATTTGTCCGCAGTTGGGTAGGTCTAAAGTGTTTCTTAGGGCTGGTCAGATTGGGGTCTTGGACTCACGGCGAGCTGAGGTTCTAGACAATGCTGCAAAATGCATTCAACGTCAATTGCGAACATTTGTTGCTCGCAAGCACTTTATCTCAACGAGGGCTGCTGCAATTGCAGTCCAAGCATATTTCAGAGGTTGGCTTACTGTTGCTGGCACTGACCTAGTCTTATTTATGTTGAAGTTCTTGTTTCCTTCCATAATTTTCCAACACAATCCTTTTGTTATTTGTGCAAAAGCTTGAAAATATGATTCTGGAAAGGCTGTCCTAATTGGTACAGGGCTAGAGGCTTAAAAGGCTGAACAAGTTACTACAGCTATCATGCTTTGTCTTGTAACAAAAATTGCATTCTCCTTGCTGTTAACTGATTTTTATGTTTAATCGTCCAATTCACCATCATCCAGATCCCATACTGCAAAACTCTTTTGGTTTTGAAGCTTTACCAACTTTGCTATGACTACTACATTGGCAAATAATTTATCCTCTATTATTGAAGTGCATTTGTTTGTTTTTTGTTCTTGGATGAGCATTCTTCTTTTTTCCATAATATTTTTTGATGTAGCTCTTAGCATTTGTATTCTCAGGATGCCTTGCTCGAAAGATGTATGCTGAAAAACGGGAGACAGCAGCTGCTGTTTCAATACAAAAATATGTCCGCAAATGGTTATTAAGGCGTTTTTATTCCAAACTGCTATCAGTGGCTATTGTCTTCCAGTCAAATATCCGTGGTTTCTTGACTCGCCAAAGATTTTTACATGGAAAGAGGCATAGTGCTGCCACCAAAATTCAGGTAAGTATATTGAGAGTGAATGGAATATGTATGTTAGCAAATTGCACACTATTGAGTTCATTTCTTGTCTGGACCAAGAGTTCTTTATGCAATATGATTGTGTTGCCTCACCTCCTGCTTTAACGTGTAATTTCAATACTCTAGGCTTGGTGGAGAATGTGCAAGTTCCGTTCCGCTATCCGGCATCATCAGACTTCAATCATAGCCATACAATGTCGCTGGAGACAAAAGCTGGCAAAAAGAGAATTCCGACGACTTAAACAAGTGGGAGATTGAAATCTTTACATTCCTAGTTGAATTTTTGTTGTCTTGCTTGTCTTAAAGTGGTAAAAACAGGACCTTATTATTTATTTACTTTTTACAGGAGGCTAATGAAGCTGGTGCGTTGCGTATGGCTAAGAATAAACTTGAGAAGCAGCTAGAAGATCTCGCATGGAGATTGAATTTAGAAAAAAGATTGCGGGTATTTGTTTGTCTGTTGTAATCTTTTTCTGCCCAAAGTTGCAAATTTCTATTTTAATGCATTTCGAAAGCTTAAGCCTTAACATATCTCTGACTCTTGTTTTTCTATCTTTTTTGATCGACACTAAAAAAAGAGTACAGTTAGCTAGCTCTATTGTCAATAGCACTCACTTTTATTGCACTTTGCACAACTTTATGTTCACATCAACTCTTTCTATATCTTCTTTTTTATTCTTTTAATATTTCTTGCTTCACTTTGTGTACCTGGAATGCAGAGTTCCAATGAAGAGGCCAAGTCAACTGAAATATCCAAACTTCAGAAAACATTGGAATCTTTGAGTCTTGAGCTGGATGCAGCTAAGTTGGCTACAATTAATGAATGCAACAAGAATGCAGTGTTGTTAAATCAATTGGAACTATCAATGAAAGAAAAATCAGCTCTTGAGAGAGAGCTCATTGCATTGGCTGAGTTGAGAAAAGAGAATGCTTTTCTAAAGGTGATTCACATAGCATTAGTTGGTAATTGGCTCTGGATGTGGCTTTAGAATTATAGAGACAAGCTTGTTGTTTCTCTATTGTCTGATGTTAATTTTGCACGTTCTGATCTGGACCACACACCTTCAGGATTAGTGTCATTTTAAAAAATATGCTAGGTGTTTTGACATTATTAGCTTGCATAGCAAGTTCAGAAAGGTTAGACCAATGTTAAACAGAGGCTTATGATTAATTGAAAACTCCATCAAAATTTCTGTTTTAGATCTTCTTTATCAAGTGCTGTAAGCATAATCTGAATGGCTATTGTCTGTCAAAGTATGTTTGATTGGAAGGAAGAAAAGCAGGAAAATGATGAATCTAGCCTACAATATGGTTTAGATACATTATGCAAAGTAAAGGTATCTTGCTTTTTTTAAGTCAAATTATATTTCCTTCCAGCCATCTTTCCCTCCAAACAATCACAGCCTTGAGAATTTTGTTTGCAAGTAAATATGCGATGATGCATGTGCAATGCTGTACAGTTACGCTCACAAGTATGCCGCTAATTTCTTTTAGTTTTTGTGGCAACAACGGTGCATAAAAATTTATGTTCATTGGAATCTTTGCATATTTTAGGTTGTCCTTGCTATTGCTCTTTATATCATCATCAAGATGTTACTATTCTCTTGTTTGTTATCTAAAACTAAGTTAGATGCATTTAGATGTAAGTAGTAGTGAGTTTAAATATGATTAGTTTTCTTGTTATTATTTGTGCTTTTAGGATTCTCGTAGGATGCTTTTTTTAATGTTATTTAATGGTTGTGGTTAATATATTCTGATGATTAATTGGTTTATGAATTCCAGTTGGTCTTCATAGTGAACAAATTTTATGCCTGCTGAGAGCCATCCTCCTTCACTCTTTAACCGTTTGCTTTCTCAATATCATAGAGGTGCTTTAATGAAAAAATTTTTCCTTGGCAGGGTTCTTTAGATTCCTTGGAAAAGAAGAACTCAGCTCTGGAGTTTGAGCTTATCAAGGCTCAAAAGGCTAGTACTGATACAGTTGAGAAGCTAAGGGAAACTGAAGAGAAGTGCACTCAGCTGCAACAAAATGTCCAAAGGTATTTTTGAGTTGATATAACTAGCCAACTTTTTGATTATGTCAACAAGGGTAATCCACTTTTACACTGTTCACTCTGGTGCTATATTTACTTTATTGTTGCATTTTAACTTGAGTTTCATATTAAATTTTTAAAAGCCCACATTGGATTGATCAATTTGTCAAAAGTTATGGAGTACACCATTTCTGGTTTTTGTAAAGCTTACTTAGCCATTCTTGGTGTTGGGCTTTTATCTCGCAATGTTTTTATGTCTGTTCTTTATCGCATTGTAGTCTTGAGGAGAAACTTTCACATCTTGAAGATGAGAATCACGTTCTTCGACAAAAGGCATTGAGTTTGTCCCCTAGGAGCAATCGTTCAAGCTTGGTTAAAGCATTTTCTGAAGTAAGTTGTTGCATATTTGCATACTTATTTATATATTTTTTTCAGATGTTAGACATGAATACTCAAGTACTTTTAGAATTGCTATTTGGGTTGTTTTATTTGTTTTTTTTTATTTTGACGGAACAGAAATACTCTGGCATGCTTGCTCTTGCTCAAAGTGACCGGAAACCTGTATTTGTAAGATCTGGTTTTCATTAATTTTGTATTTACTAGGTGACAGCTATAGTATGATATCTCATCAACATTGTTTTTGCTGCAGGAGTCTCCCACGCCTTCAAAACTTGTACCTTTTTCACATGGTTTCTCAGAATCACGCCGACCAAAGTTAACAGCAGAAAGACACCAGGTTTCTTAATATTGCTTGTAACCTATCTTTTTTTAAGATTGTGAAAAAGGCTGTGATATGGTGATGGATACCATTATTGTTAAGAGCAATGTGATCACCAATTTTGAAGCGATCACTTGATCTTTCTTGTCATTATGTTCTGAAAATTATGCATTGAGCATTTTGGAATAAGATTTTTAACTTTTGACATATAGGAGAATTATGAATTCCTCTCAAGATGTATCAAGGAAGAAATTGGATTCGTTGATGGCAAACCATTGGCAGCTTGTGTCATATACAGATGTCTTCTTCACTGGCATTCTTTTGAATCTGAGCGAACAGTTATTTTTGACTATATAATTGAGGGAATAAATGAAGTTCTGAAGGTAAGTCAGGCACTGCAGTTTTCAAATAACTGTTCATAATTGCAAACAAGAATGATGGTTTAAGTTCTGCTACTTAAACCAGCATTTAGCTTGCTGCGAGCCACGCTTCTGTTTGCCTGTGCAGTTAAATTACATTTATTTTTTCCCTGTCTCTGACGTAATGTTATATTCATATGATAAAACACTTCAAATTTCCAATTTCTTTCTGTATTGACTGTTGCACTGATGAAGGATAACCAAAAGCTTCAACTTTTTAACTTACGATTTTTTCGTCGGGTGAATATTATTGGCCATCTGAAAGAAGGTTGAGGGAATAATGTGTCAGCTGAACTTGTATAACTATATGATTTGTTTTCCGCTCCAGGTGTGAGTGTTACAATTGTAATTTACAAATTACAAATATTTTAGGTTGGAGATGAAAATGTTACCTTGCCATATTGGCTATCCAATGCCTCTGCACTTCTGTGCCTCCTCCAGAGGAACTTACGATCAAATGGCTTTCTGAATGCTGCTGCTCAATTTGCTAGTCCCGGGTTGCCAGGAAGGGTTGTTCATGTGAGTCTACTACCCATATACATGCCATATCTAATTTCTGAACTTGCTTTTCTGTTTTTCTTTGTTCTTTAAATTTTTTCATCTCGGCTCTACTCACTAGAAACAATGATAAATATCTCTATATGTTCTTGATAGCTCTAGGATAATGAAAATGAAAAATACAATTATAGCAAAACAAAGATCCACGTTCCAGATCCAGCTTCCTAAGGAAGAGTTTTGTGACCAATTTTAAACAGTGAAAGCCCAGTAGAAGTGTAGGATTAAGTTTGTTCTATAGACAGACATTGCAAATTAGATGATTTAGAAGGCTATGACCATCTAGGACATACCGAACTCTGAGTGCATTATATTCATCAGTAGTGGGTTTATTGTCACCTCTTTGTATGGGTTGGTCAGCTTGCTGCAACATTGAATCTTAGCACACTACACACAAGTTATGTCTTTGCACTAAACATTCTAATTAATTGTCTAGATGGAAAGGAACTTGAAAGGTTAGTATTCCTGTTTATCAATTATGGACTTGGGATGGAGGTTGAGGAGCAAAGTTCTATGTTTAATGCTAATTTGATGTGTTCAGTGCCACTATATATGTTATTAGAGATTTCTATCTAGATTACTTTTGTACTGTAGATTCCATGTGATGTAGTGTTGGCTGGTAGAAAACTGTTCTAGTTGTGGTGTTCTTTTCTCTATATTTGGGCTTTGACTTGCCTGAATCTACCTCCATTTAATTATTTTTCAGGGTCTGAAATCTCCATTCAAATTGATTGGAATTGAGGATGGTTTGTCGCACGTAGAAGCTAGATATCCAGCTATACTTTTTAAACAACAATTAACTGCTTGTGTAGAGAAGATTTTTGGCTTGATCAGAGACAACTTGAAGAAAGAGTTATCACCACTTTTGGGTTCATGCATTCAGGTGAGCATTTGTAAAATTCAGCGCATGGGCTTATTATGATCAATTTTATAGTCTTCTTTTTTGTCCTTCTTCGATACTTGATTATGATTTCAGTGTATATTTCAGTGCATATTTTGAAAAGCATTAAATTTTTCTGTTCTTTTAGCGCACTATCATACTTCCGAAGTGCTATGTGCAGTAACTTTTTAATATCACCAATATCACCAAACACTACTTCTGAATGATTGATCCCCAAATTGCAAAGTTTGAAGTAATTAAGCTTGATGACTTACCATTTGATAAAGAAAAAAAATTGCAGGTGAAGTTGCTGCTCAAATAGAGTATAAAATTATTTGAAAGCCAGAAATATGTAGTGCTACTGGGCTAGTGGTCTATATTAAATAATATTTACACAATTTTTGTGGACAACTGTTTCAATACTCTCATAAATTGCATTTTCTTGAGAGGTGTCGTCTATGCTGATGGTGTTTTCCTGTTATCTTTTCCTAATTTTTTTGGCTGTTTCTTGAAGCTAATAACTATAATAAGCATGTATTAAACATTGTACTTGCCCGATACATTTTGCTTTTGTCACATGTATTAACCGTTGCACTTGCCTAGAAATGGTAGGTCACTGTATATTTTGGTGAGAATTGTGTTTCCTGGATAACTGATGGGACATGCGTGTTTTGGATACTCACTAGGCACCAAAAGCTTCACGGCATGCCGGAAAATCATCTAGATCCCCTGGTGGCATTGCTCAACAAGCAACTAATAGTCAATGGGATAGCATCATCAAATTTTTGGACTCTTTCATGGGTCGATTACGTGCCAATCATGTATGTGCTCTCTTTTACAAATGTATAGATGTTTCATTTCAATAAATTGCATTTTTCTAGGTGGGCTTTTGCTCATGGAATAAGAGTATGCATTCTGTCCTTGTAAAAACACTAAGTGTTTTGCAATGCAGTGGAAGCTGCTTTTGCCAAACACTGCCTTAAAAATTTTTTTTGTGGCTGTTTTTTGGGATCTGACTTCAGGGAGAAACAGGGTTAGTGCTGTAAACGAGCTGAGTTGCTTGTGAGCTGCTCGGAGCTTGGCTCGGTAAAAGCTCGTTCGAGCTCATATATTGAAGCTCATGAACAAGCTCAAATGATAGCTTGTGAGCTAGCTCATAATGTTAATGTATTAATAGTTTGATATAAGATATATAATATATAAACTTTCATTCATAATAAATGTAAAAAATATCTAAAGATATAGATTATTAGAATAAGATTATAGTTTTTATTAAATATATTATAATTTATTTAGTAAATAATCTCTTTTAATTTTTTTATGAATAATTTTAATTTATAGTTTATATTTTTTAAAATTTCTTTAAACTCGTTTAAGTTTGTGAACAAATCCGAACACCAAGTGGCATAGCAAACTCGGCTCGATTATAAACGAACCAAGCTGAAAGAGCTAGCCAAAGCTTGGTTCGGCTCGGCTTATTTACACCCCTGCTGCAGGGGAAAATACATTTTAGCAAAAAGTATGCGGAAATAAGCAAGAATAATTAAAATAAAAAATAATATTCAAATTCAAATTTCCAAAAACCGAGTTCCCTACAGCAGACATTGTACATCTACTAAGAGTGGCACGGAAAACTTGTGTAAATGATGAAACATCTAATGCTGCGTTGGAGCATTTAAAAATGTCCTAGGTTGTTTCTCTTAAGTGCCTGAGTATTAGAAAATGTGTTATCTATTTATTGCTGGTTGCTGAATCATTTAGTGTGTTCTTATGGAATGTCTCAAGTACCTCCACCAATTGATATAGCTTATACATTTTCACTCAGAAATTTAACTTCTGCCTGATATTATTTTTTAGTTTGTGCTCATTGTTTGGACATCTATTGTGCACTCCTTTTATGATGGTGATCCATCAACGTGATCCCTTCTATAGATCTCAGTGTCAGACAAGGTTATATGAATGTCTGGTGGCCCCTGTTGAAGAAATTAATAACTTGATATTTCTCAACCAACTTCAAAGACTCTTTGCTTTAATTATTTCAAATAATGGGCAAATAGTGCCTAATGGATGCGAAAGGGATTTGTGTAATAATCTTGTGTAAACAAGAACTCTTTGATTTTTGTGCATTCAGTAGTAACTGTAGATTGCTACATTGTAATAACACTGGTAAGACAGTAAATAACCTGCTTACTCGCCATAAAGGAAATGGCTACATTTCCTCTTGAAGTAGAGTCTTCTAGGTATTCGAGAATCTGGCTGCAAAAAGTATATGCATTAACTAAAATTCATATATTTTCTATGTGAGCATTTAATATTAAGATCCATTCATCTCTGTTTCTAATTGGGATGAAAGTTTTATGTTTTTAGGTACCATCATTTTTCATCCGTAAGCTCATCACCCAGGTCTTCTCTTTCATCAACATATCACTTTTTAATAGGTGAGTAATCATTTGCTAATTAATTTTAATGTGCATCTGACTATGGTATTTTATCTGTCCTCTGATTAATTCAAATATTCCTTTCAGCCTTCTTCTGAGACGTGAATGCTGCACATTTTCTAATGGGGAATATGTGAAATCTGGCCTAGCAGAACTTGAGAAATGGATAGTGGGTGCGACAGAAGAAGTGAGTGCAGCATAATCTTATTAACTATGCACTCCAGAAGGCAATGGTTGGATTCCGAGTTTAATGCCTTATCTGTTGTCTTATGCAGTATGCAGGAACCTCATGGCATGAGCTAAATTATATTCGACAAGCTGTTGGATTTCTGGTAATGAGCATACATTGTTATTTTTACTTGCGAGCAACAAGTTATATTAATGGCTTTTGCATGGTGTAATTGTTTAGGTGATACATCAGAAGAGAAAAAAGTCCCTTGATGAAATCATGCAGGATCTTTGTCCGGTATATGATCTTTCTTGCTCCATTACCCTTGTAAAACATCCTATTCTGTCATTGGCCTGAAAGAGTTTACTTTGTCATTACCTCATAACTTCCTGGTTTAATGATTCTTATCCAGGCATTGACTGTTCGACAAATATACCGTATAAGTACCATGTATTGGGATGACAAATACGGCACTCAGAGTGTGTCAAATGAGGCAAGTTGTGTTTTTAGAATCTTTGTGGGGTGGTTAATTTTTAAAAATAAAGTTTCGTAAGTTACTGTAATTTCATCCTTAGGTTGTTGCTCAAATGAGGGAAATGTTGAATAAGGACAATCAGAATTTGACATCCAATTCTTTCTTGTTGGATGATGATCTTAGGTAATTTCTCTATTAACAATTTAACATTTATTTCACATATTTTTTCTAAAAGCCGAATTACGTGTATAAACCTCTCTAATAATGGCTTCCTTTTTGTAGCATTCCATTCTCGACTGAAGATATAGACATGGCAATTCCTGCAATTGATCCTTCGAATATCGAACTCCCAAAATTTTTGTCTGATTATCCTTCTGCTCAGTTTCTGGTCCTCCATCAAAAGTAAATGGTCTTGTGTGACCTTGAAAGAACAGCTGATTTCAGCTTGAAGTAAAGATTATTCTGAAGGGGGTAGTGCCTCTGTAAGTTTTGTATGTAAGCATCAAGTCTTCTTTAATGCTTGGTTGAAGAAACATTAGTGTTGGCCATCAGAAAAATTAGAAAATTAACGTAATAGTTCATTAGCTGCACATTTTAGTGGAATACATAGTGCTGTATTGGGGTTTTGTATTGGCATTCCCCGCTAAATTATTTTGTAGGTTTAGCCAGCATCCCACAATTGGCCATAGGTTTTTGGTACTTCTATTTCTACAATATTCATTCTTTCCCTGTACATGTGAACCTTTTTTTTTTTTTTTTTTTTTTTTTTGAAAATGTTGTATTACGGTGATGACTCTCACTACTGTGTCTGTATATAGAATTTCAATTCTTCGAACTGATTGATGTACATTTTCTTCACTGTAATTTACATTAAAATTCGCTCTTTCATGTTACAAATTTTTACACTTAAGATTTGCATTTTATCAAACTGTCTGGACCTTATATACAAGGCCAAATTTAGCAAGTATGACTATTTGTCATCAGTTTCAACTTTCAATGTAATGATGGTAATAATTGAACCCCACAGGACCAGTTTGGCTTTAGATTGGAAAAAGTTTATGTTCTGCAGGCACCGGCCCAGTCATGGTGTACCACAAACTCCAAACGACAAGACTCCTACCACACCGTGCCTGTGGCCTGCTTGGTAAAGCTAACGCTAGGGAGAAACTAGATTTATACGTCTAGCAAGTGGTAACATTTTATATGTAAAAACATGGAGCACACGAACCGCATGACTGATGGAAACTTGGTCAGAACACAGAAAAAGACCATTTTTGGGGTAACCCCATGACAAAGAAGTCTGCTTTAAGATTGAACATGAGAAACATTAAATTTCAAGTCAGTGATAAGCTTTGTCAGATGTAGTGGCACATTGTTGCAAGTCAGCTACTGAAAATGACCGCCATGGCGAGAAACTTTGCGTTGGAGAAGGCAAGGAAGCTAGATTATTATGAGAAGCCCTGGATCGTGGGTGCAGAGGTGGAAGATGCGGAGGAGACTTGGAAATTGGGCTTGGAGTAGAATCCTCACTTGTACTGCTAATACTTTCAGAACTGCTCATAGCAACTGCCAGAGCCAATGTACTTTTGCTTGAACTAATTGGTCGCTTTGATATCCCACCTCCATTGCTTCGGTGAGGGAAGCTTCTATTCTTATTATCCCAAACATGATTGAAGGCAAGTAAATTTCTTCGTCTCCTGGTGTATGCATTCTCCGGTTTCACAATTTCTTTAATGGAAGAAGAGGAAGCCTCAGCCAAACTTGTGAAAGACTTCGATTTACCATTGTAAAACTTTGATATGCCTCTCCTGCAACCAAATTCAAAGTTTCAAGATCAATTTGCCAGCCAAAACATACCTCAAAAACACCCACTTAAAAAAAAAAGGGGGAGGGTTGAATAAATCTAGCAATTATAAATGCTAATAACAACAACAATAACATAATAATGGGTTCTTTTTATCAAATTAGAGGTAATAGCGCATCAATCCGTACATATTAACCTACTCATCCACTTATAGATAAACAAAAGCAAGTTTCTTGATATGATAATATCTACAACTTCTTCACATCCATAGAAGAAATGTGAAAATTTTCTTGCTTCTTTAGCAAAATCTAAACTCATAAAAATGTGAAAATACAAGAAATGAAAAGTTAATTAAATATGTTACCTCATAGGCAAAGACTCTTCCAAGGAATCCATAGCATCAAGTGTCCCCTTAAAAGCACTTTGCACTTCATTTTCGTCTTCACAATTCTCCCCATCAGATGACAGATCACTGTTCTTCCCAATAGACGATGTCCTAGAAGAAGAAGAAGAAGCAGAAGAAGAATCCGCCGATGAGCTACTACATTCATTCATCTCTGCCCTCTCCGCCGACACCACCACCGGAGGAGACTCAAAGATCGCCGCCGCAGAAGCACAAGCAATCCCAGCAATCCCTCCGGGTTCGATCTCTCTCATCCCTCTACTACTATTACTCTCAAATGTTATAGACATGATAACAATAATGAATTAAAACAACTAACCCTTTTCTTTAGAAGATCTGAAACTCTTAAAATTTCAACAGAACAACCTCAAAAGATGTGATCTTTAAACAAAGAACAAAAAAAAAACTGCCAAAGATTGTATCTTTGAAGAGATTAGATTGATGGGTCATGGATGAAACCAACCAAAAAGCAATAAAGAATATAGTAACGGAGGAAATGGGTTGTTGAATTTCTTGATAAATACACTGTTAGTTTCCAGGAAGAAAAAAATTGTCAAAGAAAAAAGATTGGATTTTTTATTATTTTACTAATTTTTATATGATTAATAAATGTCGAAGAGAAAGAGAAAGAAAGATAAGGCTTATCCTTATCTGCTGGGTGTTAGAATATTCTTTTTATTTGTTTCATTTTATTGATTTTATTACACTTGAGGTTTTATACTCTGCTTTCTGTCTTATGTTTGCATTTCTGTTTTTCTTTTTAACCATCATTTTAGCTGTCTGTTGTATTCTTATATTGACTGTGTTGTATGTGATTCTTTAACTTTTTTACTTTTTATAAATTTATGTTGAAGTAGGAAGGTTTTTCTTTCAGTTTTTTTTTTTTTTAAAAAAAGAAGGTTCTTTCTTTTTTTGTTTAAAATTTTTAGCATTTTTAGTTTGAAAAAACTGATTTTTTTTTTACCACAATTGTAAAAACCGATTATGAGTAAAATAATAACTTATTACATAAACTAATTGTATTTGTGATTTGTTGTATAGAAGATTCTTATCTATACCAATTCTATTGTAATTTATTTATTAATTGAATGAAAAATTTTTATCTACACGAATAATTTGAGGGTATAATTTTTTTTCAATGATGAAAGATTTTTTTTTAATTCAAAAGTGATGACAATAATAAGAGGATAATTTATTCTCCAATTTCTTGAGAACAAGAAAATATTACAAAAGGGACAGGTTGTTTCCATCTTTGCGGCTAGGATAAAAAGAATGTAATGTTCTTTTGGTTGAAATAAATTTAATCCAAAATCCTAATATACTATATGGGATTTTACATTTCAATGAAATTTTGGTTGAAAAGTATTGATTTTTGCTCCATAAGAACATAAAGATTTTGAAGGAGTGTTAAAACTAAAATCAACTTCATATTTTTTATTAGTTTATTTTTTTTATTTATAAATTCATCGTTTAAATATTTCGATTTATTAAAAATAAAATTAATGAATATTTTTAATATTTTAATATTGAAATGAGATTTTAAAAAAATAAAACTATTTAAATAATTACAATGTTTAAAATATTTATAAACATGTTGAAATAATTGATTTATAAATTTAATAAACTCATAAAATATGTCAAATTTTAAAAATTATAGATGACATTAAACCAAATTTTAATCATAATTTAAGTAAGATATTTTTTAGAATATAGTTATAATTTATAAAATAAATAATTATATTAGGTTGGTTATAGTATAATTATTAAAAAATGTGCAAAATATGAGTTGTATTATTTTTTTTAAGTGGATAAAAAAAAGGGAGAAGAGTAGAATAGGGATATGACAAGGGAGAGAGAAGGATGACACGTTGCAAGAAAGAGAAGGTGAGCTGAGCCAGCTGACCATTTCAAAGGTTAGAACTTACGACACGTTGTTCGAGCAAAAAGTAATTATCATATCATATCAGATGTACATATACGTTTGGTAATGGTGGGACCATTAATTTAATTTTTTTATTATTTTTTTTAAATTTTGATTTTTTTTGTGAGTTTAACATATGACGTGGAACTGACCAATCTCTGCTTTTATTTATTCAGCTCTGCACTCCCTCTTCTTCGACCTTATCCACTTCGCTTTTCCACGTTTGTTTTTTGTTTTTTTTTTCTGAAAAATTATTATTTACATCACCTTTGCACTTAATTATTAAATATTTAATATATTTTATTAATTTTTTAATTAATATATAACACACGAAAAATTCTATCACTGTTTGTTTTTTTATTGAAAATATTTTAAATTATTTAAAAGTTATTATCAACAAAATGAATCTTCATAAAAAATAAAGTAATATTTCTTTTATTTTTAATATATATTAACTATTTTTTTTATTATTATTTAATATAAAAAATTAATTGAATAAATATTACTTATTTTAAAATTATATATAAAATTAATAATTATTATAAGAGTAATATAATATTTTATATGTATATTAAATATATTTCTTAATTTTTATAAAAAAAATTTAAATAATAATTATTTAGAAACAAAGAAAGTAGTAAATTACTCCGTAACATATGCTCTATATATTATAAATTATATTTATTAATATTTACTTATTTATTTATATAAAAAATATCTCATCTAACCATTAAATATATAGTCATAAATAACTATGGATCAAGTGATAAATAACTCTTTTTATTTAAATAATATTTTAAATTTATATCATATTATATAATTTTATTAAATTAATTATAAGATGATATTTACAGTTTTTATGATTCTATTCAAATTTAATCGAATATTAATAGTTTAAATTATATAGATTCGCCTAATAAACATTCAACAAATGTTAATATTTATTTAAAATTTTTTTATGATTATATATAAACAACACAAAAAAAAAAAAAAGCTAAAAACAAAATTAGAAATCACTAATATATGAATATAGAATATAATTATAAATTAAATTCATTATTTATCGTTTGGTTGTGGTTTCAGCATCAATAACTCTTGCACATCTTCTTCTCCTTCAAACCCTACATGCCGTCAGAGAGAGAAAGTTTGGAGAGAGAAATTTTCTTTCTTTAAGATTGACGGGTTGTTTGTCGGCAGTTTGCGAGCTATTGACCGGTGAACAGCTCCTTCCTTGCTTTTTAGTTTAATTTTTTTTAATTAGTAATTTTTTCTTTTCTATAGTAATTTTAATATTGTTTTTGAGAGTTTATCTACTCTTATTGTGAGTTTTTTTTGTTTTGCTCTATGTGAGTTTGCAAGATGAACGAATAGAGATATAGAATACTAGTCATGCTTGTTAATGGTTGTCCTACTCATTCTTTCGACAACTTCAATTAATATTTCAAAAAGTGTTGTTAAAGGGTGTTTGGAGGTCTCAATATCCATAAAAAATTTCCTCTTTCTTTTCGAAACTTGAAATATAAAAAAATCTCTACACTATTAAAATTAAAAAAAGTGATATTTTGTGAAGAGTTCAAATGATATTTTCAAGTAAAGAATTTATTGCATTTTGGTGTCCGTCTTTTATAATTTAGCAACTCATCTGATGAATATTATAAGATGAGATTATGTGTTTGATCCTTCACTCTTTTTTAATCTTCGACTTATTAAAAAAAATCTTATTGCAACTTGATAATATTTCTCTCAAATATAATAAAAAAATCTACTTTATTTAAATACAAGTTATTGTGCTAAATTGTGCCTTCATATTTCATCTTGAATCACTTATTCTCTTTGTATATCTCAATTAAATTTTATCTTTGAAAAATAGAACATCAATAACTCTTCAATGTATCCTGTATAGACCCACATATCTACAAGTATTATACGACCACATATTCGAGACACATATGAGTTTTTGAATGACATTTATTTGATAACGATATAGTAGGTCCAATAGACTATAAAGTTTCGTTCAAAAAATAAAATTATAAAGTAGAGACCACACAATATAAATAGTTATCCCTTTAACATTTGTTATCAGAACAATAATTTCTATTAATATTGGTTAATAGTGACTCTAAAGACTCAAACTCAAAACTGCCATATTAACTTTGCTGACATTTTTATTTATCAAATAAAAAAAAATGTGCTCTTTTATTTATATGTTCCATAATAACATAGAATTAATATATTCATTTATATATATATATATCTATTAGTAAACAACCATGTGTGAATAAAATAATTTTTAAAATCATCATAATAAATAAATTATTAAACATGTACTTTGATATTATTATTATTATTATTATTATTATTAAATAAAAGTTTAAAAATAATAAAAATATTATTTATTTATATGTAACAATTTAATATTGACTTAATATAGTTACATTAATTGTAATTTTGATAAATTATTTATTTAAATAATTTCATGATACTCAATAGGGATAATAAATATTTTGGTGTCTAAACTTATTAAAATTTACATTTAAGTATCCCAACTTTTAAAAGTTATAATTGAGTATTTGAACCTGTTAATAAATTACATTTTAGTGTTTATTTCAGTGACACATGATGTGGTGATATACAGGCCCCACTTAGTCGTTGACATGGACATCTAAGCTATACCAAGGGGACCATGCGAATTGCACATGACTTGTTAATAAAGATGAAATGACAAAAATACCAAATCTTTATACAATCAAAAGTAAAAAACAAAATTAATCCCAAACAATTTGAAATTAAGGATTAGTTGGGAAAGGAATTACCATTGTTCATTCATCTCACCGTTCTTGTATTCAGTAAATGCAAAATCTACGTTCTCAAAAAAAAAAAAAAAGCAATGTCTGCAAATATAAAGATAATTAGCTTCCTGGAAACATCAAGGAAAATGATTTAAATTGTGGAGATTAACGCAGCCATGAAAATGTATGTATGCAAATTGGGATTTGTTAATTTGTTGCTTTTAAGTATATTTGTTGTGTTCAAACTTGAAAGCGCACGGATCGTGAATTGTAATACAAAAAATATCGTTCGCACGAGGATTGAATATTGAATACCAATTTTTCTACTTATGTTCCTAGCTAGCAAATCAAATAAAGTAATTTAGAAATCAAAATATAAATCTAAATAAATTAAATTAAGAGAAAATCAAGTAGCTAAAACACAGAGCTTAAGTTTAGTTTCACTATTCCAATCAAATCATGAACACATAATTATTAAACACCTTGATCACAGTTAAGGTAATTGTTCTAAAATACCTAAAAACTCTTTTGAGTTCAATTAAACATACAAAGATTAAAGTTTAACATACTCTTGTGGTTAAGAAGTTAATCTAAACTCATTAAGTTTCTCAACAATTAATTTACCAACATAAACCCCTGCCTACTGTTATGGTTCCCCGTAGAGCTAGCCTACTCTCATGGTCGAGTGATCTAAGTCCTATGAGTCTTAAGCTGATAAATTTCCCTAACTCTCATTGGTTAACCTACCCCTAAACATGCAATCAAATAGGTATAAAATGATAACAAGACATTAAGCTCAACGCATAGAATTAACTGAAAATCAAATTAATAAAAGACTTGTGTTCAATCACATCATATAATAGCTACTCCTAACCTAAACCCTAAAAATGATTTAGCCAAACATGACTTTAGAAAGAATTATAAACATAAAATAAATAATAAGAGAATGAAGAAGAAAAATAGATAAAACTCGTTTAAGCTCCACTTCAATCTTTAAACCCTTGTTCTCCTTTTGAGCTCTTGTTTGTGGCTCTTATTATTGTCCAAGGAATGCCCCCATAAACCTTCTTAATGCCCCTTTATATAAGAAAACCTGATAGAACCATAAACGCTCTTGAATTCCTTTTCCTTTTTCAATTAGGAAACCTTATTCTGTTCGACATGGCTTTGACACGACCTTGACATGGCCGTGTCACGTCTTCTTCTTTTCGACACAGCTTCAGCATGGCCATGCTTCACTTCGAGCTTGATTTCCATATTGTAGCATGTAACATGACCATGTTGTGCCCGTGTGAAATATTCCTTCAGTTCCAGAAGTAAACATGGCTTGCAGCATGCCCATATCATGGCCATGTCGTATAAATCCTTAACTTTTTGGAATTCCTTTTTAAGCTTTCCTACAAAAAGGGAAACAATAATAAGTACGTAAATAAAAACTCATAATTTGACTAAAAATAAACCAAAAATAATAAAATCCTAATTATAATATTAAAACTAATATATATCCAAATTAAGCTCAAATTCCTCATAAATTAAATTGATTTATTATTTAAAAGTTCATTAAAATTCAACTCCAATATATGAAATATTACACACATCAATATTTTGTTTAATATATTTGTAATACTTGATATTCATTTTTGTTTGTCATAGAAATTAGGGTTTTTTTGGATTTATGTAATAACTTTTTGACAGATGATTATTGTTTATTTTCTTTCTTTTTTTTGGGGAAATACAACCAACATATAGATTTATTTTATGGTGGCATTTTCGTTAGTGATTTGGAAGGTATTCAAAAGATATATGTGGGAGGAAATAAGTTTATAATTGATGTAGATGTTGAGCATTTTAGTTTAGATGGGTTTAGAAAAGCAATAAAAGAAGTTATGGGGCATAGAAATGTTGAGAAAATGCATTTTAAAATGCCAAGTATACCTTTAGCAAGTGGGTTAAGACTTTTGTATGAAATGTCAATTAAAGACATGATTAAAGTAGTGAAAAAGCACAACTCAGTGGAGATTTATACTGAACATAAAATAATCAAGGACTTATGAACTTACAAGTTAGGCAGCTGTGGTCAAATAGCCAAAAAAAATGCTTTGTTGGGTACTGCAGATGCTGTTAATGTTGCTAATAAAGAATCCAAAGAAAAAGTTCCAGCTTCAAGAGATTCCCTAACACAGGCAACATATGCAACTTCAGCTCCTTTGGACAGTAATGTGGTTGATATTTTCATTAATTTGGTCGGTCAACTAGACACAGAGAGGATAAATAATGAGGGAATGAATATTGGGGTGACAGAGGGAAACTTAGAAGATGCTGGTAGGGGTAGTAAGGGCCGAAATGAAATAGATGAAAGTGACAATTTTGTTAAAGTGAGAGTTGAAGGGGCAAGCAGATCTGGGAGGGGAGATGAGGAACTTGACATTGAAGACGGTAGAGATAAAGATGAAGAAATTGTTGAGTATGAGGGCATGTCCGATAATGATGAGGAGCTTCAAGAGTCAAGGAATGCGGTGAAGGCATTTACAGCAGGAAGAAACAAAAAGTGACAGAAGTAAACCAAAGAACTATCCACAATGCTAACACTAATGAGTCCAATTGTGCCACGGATGAAGGAGTACACACTGCTGAAAGTGAGGGAGAAGCAAATCTGACAGATTATTGGGATTCAAGTGATGATTATAGTGCTCTTAGCACTGAGGAAGAAGATGATGAACATGGCAATAGAAGGAAGTCCAAGTATGTGGATTTCGAACCAAAAGTTGAAAATATAAAATTTAGGTTGGGTATGCATTTCAATAGTGCCATACAAATCAGAGCTGCTCTTATGAAGTATGCAATTCAAGAAAGAAGGGAAATCAAACTTGTTAGGAACACCACTGAAGGAGTGAGGGCCAAGTGTGTGAAAAGGAACTACCCATTCCATATTTTTGCTTCCAAAGAACAAGCTGCAAGTGGATTAATAGTGAAGACCTACTTAACTGAACATAACTGCCCTATCACCTTCAAAAACAGGAGAGTGATGACAAAGTAGGTGGCTATGAATTACGTGTATAAATACAAGTTAATTTGAACTATGAGATTGGTTGACTTAAAGGACTTGATTAAAGAAGATTTAAAGCTTGATATAAGTTTAACCAAGGTGAAGAGATCAAAGAAACGTGTGCTTTCAAAACTACAAAAAAAGAGTTTGTATTATTATGGGATTACTTGGGTGAGCTAGAAAGGTTAAATGTTGGGAGTACAACAACCATGAAGGTGTATAAACCAAGTTCGGAGCAGTTTTCAATTTTTGCGATGTTATATATCTCCATGGACTGCTTAAAGAAAGTGTTGTAGGAAAGTTCTAGGATTAGATGAATGTTTTTTGAAGGGGGCAATAAAAGGAGAGGTTTTAGTGGCTATGGGAAGGGATATGAACAATCAAATGTTCTCGTTTTTGTGGGGAGTTGTTGATGGCGAACAGAAAGCAACATGGATGTGGTTCATAGGTTTGCTAAAACATGACTTTTCCTTAGAAGATAGTAAGGGATGGACAGTGATAACGAACCAACAAAAGGTACACGTAACTTGTTTTAATTTCTTTCAAGTTAAGTTTAAAGTTAACAAATTTTTTTCTATTATATGTATGTTGCAATACAGACCTGCATTGTAGTTAAAATGATTTTTTTTACTCTTATAGGGCCTGATTGATGCAATTACAACATTATTGCTTGAAGCTAAGCATAGGTACTGTGCTCGGCACCTTTATGCAAATTGGAGAAAAAGACATGGCAAAGATAAAGATTTGCAAAAGCTTTTTTGGACTTGTGTGAAATCGACAAACATGCCTGATTTCGAAGAGAACATGAAAGAGATGAAGAAATTAACACCAAATGGGTTTGAAGATATGTTGGTGATTCATCCAAAGCAGTGGTGCAGGGCGTACTTCAATACTGATGTCAAATGTGACATAGTGGACAACAATCTTGTGGAAGCTTTCACTACAAAAATAATTGAAGCTAGAACCAAGAATGTCTACACAATGTTAGAAGAAATACGTAAATTGGTAATGAAGAGGTTAGTTACTAATAGAGAGTTGGTGGACAAATGGATTGGTGAATTTGGAAATAGAATTAGAAAGAAACTACATGACAACATAAAGGAAAGTGAAGAGTGTGAACTGACATGGAATGGTGATTCAGGGTTTGAGGTTGTTCAAAAAGGAGATACATATGTTGTGAATTTGGAAGGCAAGACTTGTTTATGCCGGAAATGGGATCTCAATGGAATCCCTAGCCCGTACGCTATTTGTACGATTAACCATCTTCAGCAGGACCCTTCAGCATATGTGCATTCTTGTTATAGCAAGTCTGTAAATGTCGTAGCTCATGGGAACATGATGCAATCACTTAATGAACCTAAGTTTTGGGTAAAGAGAGGAATTGATCCTACACAAACTCCTCCATATAAAAAAATGTCTGACAGACCTGCTAAAAATAGGAGAAAGAAAGAGGGTGAACATAGAAGTGGACATAAATTATTAAAGAAAGGGAGGACGATGACCTGTCAAGCATGTTTTCAGAAGGGGCATAATAAGAAGACATACCCATCAATAAAAGGAAATGCATTATAAAGCAAGGTATGTGCTTAATGTTATTTATTCAATTTTTTTTTCTTTGAATGTGAAATAGTCTAACATTAAGGTTTTGACTTTCTAGGTTGTTCATTCAAGAGGTCTAAGGGGAAGCAACAGTAGACCATCTAAACTACCAGTTGTATTTTCATTTAGTTATTTTATGTATTATGGATTTATAGAGTTTGCAAGTTTTATTGAGGCTTATTTATATATGTTTCATGTATGGAACATGTTGTTAAAAGAAAATCAATTCAGAATAATGAAGATGGGACTGGTGTTGAAGAAATAGATGAGCTTCAAGATAATGATAATGCAAACTCTGAACCTCAAAGTCAGAGAAATGTACTTGACAAAAATGAACCTCAATAAGGAACCAATACAGAAATAATACAGTATTAACCAAATTCATCTCAGTCAACATCAACTTCTCAGCCCAAAGAGACTGACCATTCAATTCTCAGATTTAGTAGCCCTGATAAACTGATGAGCACAAATGCATATGTTCGAAGGCAACATCTTTAGACACAGTACATTCCAGGACTTCAATCACAACCTCTTAGAGGTTACAAATTATACACAGATTTAGCAACTGGAACAATGGTTATCGATGTAAGAATATATTTTTATTATATTATATAATCTTTAATGCTTTGACCTGGTTATAATACTAATCAGTAATAATTTTGTTTGCAGCCAAAAATAAGAACACAAAGGTTCATCTATAAAGAAGGGAAAAAGAGACTAAGTAATGAACTCGAGCCTCAATTTATAAAACAATCTCATGAAGGCTTTAAGAAAAATAGATCAGCCCTGCAGGTTATATTCTTTTATGCTAAAAATGTGAATGATTATAATTTTAATTTTGGACAAATGGATTTTAACCATATGCATGTTTTTGCAGAAGGCAAGAAATGCATCATCAACGCCTGCAACAGAACCTAAGGAAACGTGCATTGAATCAACTGCAAACATGGTGAACCCTCAATCTAGTCGAACAACTCAAGGTCCAAGAAAGAGAGTTAGTTTTGAATAGCAAAGGAATTTAGATTTGAATAGTAAAAGAATTTGAATTGATAGATGCAATGTGATTTTGGGGATATATTTGATATGTGTATTTTATATAAACAATCTTTTATTTGCTAGTTATGATGCTACTAGCTTTTTGTGAACTCTCCTAGAACGTATAGTTTGGTGCAGGTGGATTGATGCAATTGTATTTTGGGCAAACAAATATGCTACTGTACCTATTTTGTTTATTTTATGAGATGGAAACATGGCTTCTTGTTTCCATGTTTTATTGTGTTATTTTGTGTCCTTGTTGCGGTGTTATTTAGCATGTTGAGGATTAATTCAGTTTGACAAGGATATAATTTTATTGGATATTGTTAATTAATAACCTGTAAAGCATTTTTTTTTGTAACATCTTGCATTGTCTTAGCATTTTATCAAACATGTTCAATTCATTATAAGTGACAAAACAGGTCAATCTTTATATGGTTAACCCACATTAGATTTTATAGCATTGATAAGTTCATGTTAATTGTGATTGTTAATAGACAGAGATCATCTTTGGTTTCTAAAATATTGGAAGTTCAAATGATGTAGCCATTCTTGTACACATTTTATCAAACATTTTCCATTTATAACACTTAACACAAACTATGTTAATACCGGGTTGATCTTTTACAACAACAAGCTAACAATACACTAAAATAACAGCATCAATGCATTAAACATACACTTCAATTTCCCTAATGACATCAAACTGCTTAAACAAGCACAAACTTCATTTCACATATGTTTACACACAAAGAGAAACACATTAAACATTGCCCATGCCTATAATATTTTCTCCCTTGTTCTAGCCCTCTTAATTTCCTCTTCCATTTCTGTCAGTCTTCTTAACAAACTAGGAATTATTGTCCTTGCCCTCTCACATATAGGCAGATCAATCCAAATGAAAAATGAACAACCACCATTCCTATTTCCACAGCTCAAAAACCTCCTGCCTAGATTTCAATTTGTCCAAGATGTTTTGACCATCGAAACTTTCTCACAAAAGCACCTTTCAGTTGCTTCATCCATTTCTTCAAATGGTCCTAATCATAGACAACAACAGTGAGCTGAACACCTGTGCGAAAGAGAAAAAAGAGAAAAGAAAAAGTGAAAAAACAAGATGAGAAAGTGACAGTTGAAGTGAAGGAGATGAATTTTCAAAGGTAAATAAACTGATATTTGGAAGGGTATTATTGTATTCTAAAAGAGGTTGTTCACATGCTTAACATGTGCGAAAGTTTCGTCAGCAGACATTGTGCCAACTCGGCAAGATGAAACTGGAGACTGGTTGCTTACCTACAAATTACATCGATTTGTAATTTATTAACAGGTTTAGACACTTAATTGTAACTTTCAAAAGTTGGGACACTCAGTTGTAAAATTTTAAAAAGTTCAGACACCAAAATATTCATTATCCCTACTCAATATTTTTATAATTAATATTTTTCTCAACTCTTTTAATTAATTTTATATAAAAAATATTATAATCATAAAATAATAAAAAATAATTAGTTATCTTTTAATGCAATATTAAAAAATAATAAAAAAGTATATTTTCTTTATATAACAATTTAAATATTACAATTTTATTAAACTTATAATAAACTTATAATTTAGTACAACTGTAATAAATTTTTTTATTTGAATAGTAACACTTTATTTCTTCAATATCTTTAATTTTAATACTTTTGTTCACTCAAAAAGCAATTTAATGTAATTTTCAATTTTGACTAATAAATAAAGGCTGACCTTAGTAATAATCAATCTTGATTTTGATATTAACAAACTTAATTTTGAGCATTTAATATGTTTTTTTAAGTGTGTATAAGTTAAAACTAACATGGAAATCAAAATGAAGATAAGCATACTTTTGGGCTAATTCGACCTTCGAGATACAAGGAAGCTTTTGACATTCTTAGAGATTTATAATGAAAAACTTATCTTCTTAACATTTTAAGTAGACATCTTAATATTTCTTAATTGAGCTTACTTGTCAAAATCTGAGCTCATTTGGATATACAATTCTTGAGATGAAGTCATCATATACAGCTTTCATTTTAGGTTAAGCAACTCTTAGTATTTCAGTAATATCTTGAGCTAAAGATGTCCAATTGAGGTGATTCAAAATGATATGGAAAGATAAGAAAAACATCTATAACTTTTATAAAGAATAATAAGGCTTATTCTGAGCTGCTCATGGTCTGACATGACAATCGTGACCAAGCTCGTGACAAACAGACCTGGCAGCATTCAAGAGAGCGTAAAAATTTTGAGCCGCTCATGGCCTGGCATCATGATCATGACCAAGCTCATGAGGGTAGTCTAGCCAGCTAAAAATGGGCAAATTTAAAATACAATAGCTATATTCTTGATGCTCATGACCATGACCACCCTCCTCACGATTGTGACCGTCGTTTCAGCTGCAAAAAGTCCAAGATTATTCAAAAATCAATTATAGATGTTGGAGACTTATTTGATGCATACAATAGCTATAATTTTGAGTTTTTATCTATATAAACACCTCATTGAGTTTAATTTAAGGTTTAAGAAACTTGTTTATCATTCATATTCTCTTAAGCATTTAATTAAGCTCCCAAATTCTCTCTTAAACAATTTCTATATTTGTATAACTCTTGTGAGAGTTGGTGAGTGTTAGAATAGATATTCTTGTTCTTCTATTTTCTGGGTTTGAGAAAATGAGAAGTGAGATTCTATTCTAAAGGAATTGGTTTAAGTGTTTAGCCATTAAAACACTTGGGTTTCGGTTTTAGAGTGAGCCTAGAAAACTCTTGATTGTAAGGTTGAAAGAGTGAGCCTTAAACTTTTGTGTAATCTCAATCTTGTGAATAAGATTGTGGGTGATTGAAAAATTCTAACTTGGGGATAAGTTAGGTGGAGACGTAGGATTGTTGTTGAATCCAAACTCTTTAAATCATTGTGTTCTTCATTCTTCCTTCTTAACATTCTTTCAATTCTTGTTTATTTGTTTTTAAGTTTTGATTTTTATTCGGCAGCTCTATTCACCCCCCTAGGGCTCTTTGAAATGGCAATTTTAGTTCATGATACTCTTGGGTTCAGTCATTCATCAAGATCTATCACAAGTAATATGCGTACTTCTATTGTTTCATATCTAAATTTTAGATTTCTTTCTAACGACTATTTCCCAACACCTAGTTCCGCTTTGTTAAGTTGTTTCTAAACCCGTCCCCTTCTCTAAGTCATCTATTTGTATCTTTCATGCCAGCTAATCTTTGTTTTTATTAATGGCAAACATCAAGTTTAATTATTTCCCCCTTCTTGTCAGTTGTCGCAGCTACTTTACCAATACATCCGAACGATTGCATGCACACTCCACTTTTGGCGTAACATGTTTCTTCCTCCTTGCAACCATATTTACTTATGTCACTTTCACATCATATATCAATAAATTTTGGTCAATCGGACATAACCCACTGCCACTTTCCTCCCTCATTCCTTTTGGATGCAATCTTTGACAGTGTATTTTTTGCGTATTTGTCATAAATTTTTAGTAGCCCACCATGCAAATGTCATTTTATAAATAGATCCTTTTCTCCAACACACCCACTCACTCTCTCTTGCATACACCTTTTCCATAACATTTACATATTCCACTCCATTTTCCTTTTCTGCTTCTTTTATTGTTTCGTTATTTCACAATTATGGAAAATAAGTGTAAAATAAACAATAACATTGGTTGGGTGTGTAGCAGCAATAAATTCAAACTATTATGTAAAAAAAAAATTATAGCAATATTATGATAATTTTTTTAAATAATTTTTGAATGACAATTGATATAAACTATAAAGGGATGATAAGGCAAAGTTACATAAATTTAATCATAATGTTATCGTGTTAACATATAGTAGAGTATGCATTTAATTAACATTGTATATATGGGAAAAAATTACGGTATTAAGTGTTACTGATATAGTTTAGAAGTCGGATGAATGAATCAATACTATACATAGAAGAATAATTCAGTGACACAATTTTAAATATGGTGTTAAAAAAAAGTTATGTAAGCATTAAAAAAATAATTTAACACTGATATAAGGAGAAATTTGCCAAAAAAAATTGCGTAATTTATAACACAATAACATGGACTATTTATTTATTATTTAAGTTAACACGAAAATAAGGGAAATAATGTGTTGTGCTAAAACTATGAATAAGTTGTATAAACCTATGTTGTTTCAGAGTAAAACTCCGTAGTTTAGTATATAGTGATATAGGACATAGTCCGTATGACACTTACCAATTGTTAGTATTTTCGATGTTGAGTTGAAATATGAAGTCAAATAGGTTAATTAAATACTTACAGTTTATTTAATTACGACTTAAAAGTAATGCATAACATACATACAATTTTGTTTATTAAACGTATGTCTATAATTACGTAGCTTCACAGTTATACTACATAGTTTGTAGGGATAAACTGCAAAGGTAAGTTGACACAAATGTATTATTTGGTTTGAAGTAGTCCACATACCACTGTTGAATCCTGATATAACATAATATAACATAATATAACATTTTCAATTAATTCTTCACGTTGAGTGGAAAAAGGTGCATTACACGTTAATACTAAATATTTCAAAAGTATCATGTCAAATAGGTAATAATAAGAGGTTATTACATAAAAAATGACCTATAAAATACGTCAATACATACAAAAAAATAGAAGTGGACAAAATAATAATAATAATATATATATATATGAAATTAAAATAGAATAATTAAGTTAAGAATAATTGGTAGAGATGAAAACATAAATCAGCTACAACTACATATTTTCATAGTGAAACATTGTATTTGTATACTCATATAGTGCATACAATATTTGAATAAACATCAAAATGTTTTATTCATATTGTTGTAGATGTTTAGTTTGACCTTAAAGGGTTTTTGGTTTTTTTTAAACAATAGTTGAACTTTATGTGCCTACCTAATATAATATAAAATAAACGAAAATTCATATGTTATATCCGTATCTATTGACTAATTAACAATTACATAGTAATTGGAAATTCATTTCAAGTAGGTCATTAAAGTTTATAAATTGAGTCATGTCAATACAATTTATTTTAAAGATGTAATTGGTTTGTAAAGAATTAGTATTAGATCGTAAAATATATTATGGACATTGATTAAGAAGACAATGTATTTTTTTTGAAACATCAGTTATAGAAAAGAAAAGCCAGCAAACTGGCAAACAAAACCCCTCCAAGGGGAAGCGACCCATGACCAATTCCTATCTCATACTAACAAGAAGGGTAAATTAAAAGTAAAGAGCTTCAAAACCAGCACAGAAAAACAAAAGCAAAAAAAAAAAAAAGACTAAGAAGGAAAAGACTAACAACGGTACTAATACATCTTTCTAAAAACTTAAGTAGTGCTGTCACAACTGTCAGGTTCTGAGTTAGTTTCTTGAGCCCCTAACTGATTCTGAATTTTCATTTTAGCACTCTTCTTCTTAGTGACCATCGGGGTAGGGAGACCCAAAGCAACCTGAGGTTTAGTTGTAGCAATGTTTAAATCATTTTTTTCCAAACCCTTAATCGACTGAACAACCTTGGCCTCATTCAAATGCGGGTTCTTAGAATAACTCGTAGCATTAAAGGGTGGAATACTTTTGTTGCCAAAGTTGGAGAGACATTTATGAAACTATTAAGGTACTAGTTTGCCGATAGCTTTTGGTAGTGATATTTGTAGTACACATCTCGCTCCCCTAGCTTTACCTAGTAGCCTTTTGGGAGTGGCTTGGCAAAGTTCATTTTAACTCTAACTTTAACCACCGAATTTTGAGAATTGCAAACTTCTGAGATATCATTCATTTCAAGCAGATCCTCAAACACTTGGAGCACTAGATATTCAATATTTGGCTTGTATATAAACTCAGAAGGAAGATTCTCAAGATGAACCCAAACATTATCACAATTGAACACCAGATCATTAAAGAATTTGAATCCATTCCAATCCTTGATATGACACTTACCTTTAAAAGATTTAGCTTAATTTTGAAGTAGTTGTCATCATTCAACGATTCAACAGATAAAATTTTGGTCGGATGCCAAATCTGATCCAGCTATAGCTTGAGGAGGTGTGGAGTGTAGTGTTTACCACAATGTAATTTGTCCACTATGGTAGGGCTGAGTTCGTCCTCTGAGAGGTCATTGGAGCCCTGATCTTCCATTTCTTTACACACAGAGGATGAGTTGATGATGCAAAGTGTGGGAGAGAAAAATGAGTAAATGAAGAAGTAAAAAAAATGAGATAATTTTTGAGACTGAATAATTAGGAAGATAGAGATATTCAGTTTCTAAGAGAGGAATTTGAAGAGACGATTGATGAAAATCTAAAAATTAATTTTGAAAAAAGGAAAATTATTAATAGAGAGAGAAAAGAGAGCGTATCTCACTTAACTCGTATCCATCCTCTCTATAGAGTTTTAAAGAGACAGTGTATTATTTTTTTTGTCAATAAGACCTAATGTTATTTGGTTTTTGACTTACTCTTATTTAACTTTTTTTTATCACCATATGATGAAAAAGTATTGTATTATCCTCTTGTTGTTATTAATAAAGATAATGTTTTAACTTTGTAATTGCAATAAATAAAGTGATTCTAGAATGCACATAGATAAATTGTCATTTACTATTAAATAATTAATACTTAAGTAAAATATGTAATGAAGATTAGGTTATTAGGTACCACAAGCTGAGCATAAAATTCGTATTGACATATATGTTACTGATGTTACTCATATGACTTGTGTTATGGATGTCCGTAGTTGTCATTGTTCAACATCACTATTCACATATTTCACAAACTATAACTCCCACTAAAAATAACATTATGTAACTTATATGTGTAGCATTGAATATATTCAAAAATAGCACAATCCAACCACATATTTGGTCACAAATAAATGTGAAAATCGTATTAAAAATTGCTGATATCGTATGTAAAAGTAGTATTTTGTGTCATAAATATGTCACTACAATGAAAATGTCATTCTCTTATAAAGGGAAATCATTTTGCCCCTTTCAATTATTTATCGCTGTTTTGAAATATCTCATTCATCAAATAAATGCATTATAAAGTATGTTTTCCAAGATTTGATTAGTACTGAACATGTACCTTACCTAAATTTGCAACTAACACATCTAATTTTGGTCCTGAAGACATTGTAAAGTGTCATAGATTGAGTTTTGACTGTCTCCAAAAAGGTCCAATGATGAAAATATCCCTCCGAATATGACAAGTGTCTGTTCATTCATACTGCCTGTGAAGCATGCCGTGAGTCTAAGAAAACCAAATTGAGCCTTCAGAGAGCAAAATTGACTTTTGAATCATTAAGTTGCACCCAAATTTTATGAATTACGAATTATCGGAGTTGTGAGTCGCTCATTTTGAGCAATCGTTGCTCAAAAAGAGCAACTCATCATACCGGTGTTTGTATCATGAGATCAGAGTTTCGCTTCACAAAATTAGAAGTTGGTTTTGATAAAATGGATGTCAAAAATGCGTCAGAAAGGTCCTGAAACCCTGAAAAGCACCCCCAGAATAGTATGATTGGAGCCCAGGAACGCTGCTTGACCTATGCAAGAGTGCGTGATCATATGCCAGACCGCGTGATCACCTGCCCCAGCGCATGATTAAGCTCACCAGAGGCATGATCAAGAGCAAAAAATGTGATTATATGCTTCGATACATATGCACACGTGCCTTAGGATACGTGATCACGTATTTTTTGGCACTTTTCCCAATAAATAGAGGTCTCTACCTCCCATTTTTAGGGGGGGGGTTGCATACACTGAGACATTGTAGAATTGATAACTCAGGGGTCCCAATTTACACACTTTTGGCTCATCCACTGCATTTTCGTAGGATTTTTTAGACTGCTTTTAAACTAAACCCACCCTCATCTTTGTCAAAGCATGCTTCAAAGGTATACGAATTTGCATTGCACACATCATTTTCAACCTCTTGATGAGGACATCTTAAAAATCCTATGAAGCTAAAGCTTCGAAAGCACCAAATAAGCTCAGTCGAATCTGAGGACCAAATAATCATTTTTGCATGTTTATTTTATTGTTTTGCATTTTATTTTATTGCCGCCAGCAGTTGAGAAATTGTTGTGATGAGACTGGTAACTTGCATGTTGATTGACTAATCTCTGCTTTATTTTGCTCATAATAAAGTATCATTTTGCATCAATATGCATTCAATAAAGATGAAAGCTTACTTATCTAAGCTAAAGCTTCGATATTGCGGTCCAATGATGCAATCATCATTATTTACTATTTATCTTGTCAGTTAGAAATGCTTTATAATAATTCCTATAAGAGCATGAGCTACGTGCATATGTTTAATCATTCATGATATATCAATCATCTTTGTTATGCTTATCTACTGTCCGAGTGGATGAATAGATAGAATTGCACATAGTTGTGTTAACCTCTGTCTTGCAGGCATTTTCTAGATCAAGACTAGATTTACATTTCCATAATCCTCCTTTCCTTTTTCGAATGTATTTACTAGGAAAGCCTTGTAAATAATCATGCTAAATTCATTTTATTTTTTGTTATTATCAATGTGCTTGTGTGAATGTGCAAATTTTAACCGTCATTATCGAAACTAGGGTGCTGCAGTAGCCATATATTGAGTATCATAATGAGAAATAGTCAAAAAGTAGATGAGATCTCCCAGGCTCAGAATCTCTGCTGGGGACGATACTCGTTGAGTGACCTGATGTCGTTCCTTTCATCTTTTTCTGGTTTTCTAAAACTAGGTGGCGACTCTAAACACAAAGCATCTCGCATCCCCTTGAGACCAATAATTTGCCCTTGTCCTTTTAATGGAGCAGATGTCTCATCCAACAAAGTTTCCATGTCCCTCAGAGTTAGAAAAATACCATCCAAAAAGCCTTCTCACGAGAGTGAGAAGGCACCCCCCGATCAGGTCGCTCATAATGGTGACTCCACTGGGGACTCTAGTTAGAGAGATCAATTCAAAAATGACTATTTCTCATTACACTATACTCAATCATATGGAGCCCTTCATCATTGCATTTGCACTACACAATCACACGTGCACTCTTGGTCCCTATCAGCCGACAATGACGAAAAGTGATCCACCATGGTTCCACTCGAGTCATAGGGTGATTGATTTGGATTTGTTACCTTTAGCCTTTACTCGTGGTTTTACCAAACTCATCTAACCAGAGTCTATGACCCAAGTCCTTAAGGGGGGCGACCTGAGTTATCAAAAGAATGTCAGACTCTCTGACCGGAGTCTGTAACCACAGTCATGGGGGGTATTCTCACTAAAGAAGCCCTTGGCCTACTACCCTTGACTAAGCCCATGTAAATAAACTAATAGAAATCTCCACTAATTTCCCACCAAGCTTTGCATGCTAGCTCTGATGCTGTCCGTTTGACCTGACATTCAAAAATGCTATGACACTTTTAGTTTCCATCACTGATTGATGTCATTACGTTCGTTCTCATAGACTGCTCACACTTAGACTGTGTTGTTTACCTTGCATAAGCCCATTGTGCAAGGAATGATAAGAATCATTCACCTCAGTATGAATAGTCTATGAGAACTAGCAAATAGTGACATCTTTTGATGACGGAACCTACGAGCGTTGTCCATTTATCTTTATCAGATCAAATAGATGGGTTAGGAATTCGACTAGATTGCAAAAATTTATGTTGGAAAATCAAATCATAAACTATCAAATAATGCTTTTATGCCTCTTGGTAAACGTATCAAATATCAATGTAGGGACATAAAATTGGACCCCTCTTGTTGACTATAGCCCCTACACACGCAGGCGTGTAAGGACTATAGACGCCATTTATGACCCAACGAATGGTCCTCACATTGACATTATATGTTTACCTCGAGTGTATTTGAGCATCGTTCCTTACTTTACCTCTTGATTCTTATTAATACAAATCAAAGTAGCCTAGTTCGAGAACAGAACCATAGTCCCCTACTAACCATCGGGTCAAAACCCACCTAGGAAAAAGATTATATAACCCCGTGGAGTGATAAGGTTGAAAGCGAGAGCTTGCTTGTAATTGGTTTATTTCTCGTGTAGGAAAAGCTAACAATCTCTTACATAATCATGCATACATTACATACATATAGACAACATATACTAACCATATTTTCTACAGCCATTTATAGTTATTATAATAAGACTATGCATGAGCACGTCATGCATACATACTAATCGTATTCTTTTGTAGGCACATCCCATGCATGCATCATTCATTATTTATTTATTCTATCTCACTAATATGTAGTAAACTAGATCTCAATATGAGTGACCATGAGCCTGAGTCTTCTCGCCAGAATTATAAAAGAATGAGAGCAACGATTCAAAGCTTGCTCAAAGATGGCACTATGGTCGAGAACCTCTAAGCCCAAATAAGTCTCACAAGACATTTTCTGCACAACCTCGACAAGGTTGACTGAAAAAGCCTACAACCCTATGGAATGCTATGCATCAAAACTTTCCAGCATGTATGTCTTGACCACAACCTCTTACATGTAGTAATGTCATTATGGGATCCATACGAGCATACATTCTGGTTCAACACTATGGAGCTATGCCCGTTATACGAGGAATTTAGTGCCATTGCAGGATGTATCCCTACCAAAATCGAAGAGGCAATCTTCATTGACCAAAATATTAAATATCCTGGACTTGGATTAGCACTCCTTGACCTAAGCCCACAAAAGCTTGATGAGTTAGTTACTACAGACAAACGACTAATTCCTATACAACTCTTGAATGTGTGGATAATAAAGGAACCAAGAAGCCTACCATGGGCATGACTTCTCACTTGCTACCTCTTCATCCAATACTTCATAGTGTCATCCGACTGATTTGGAGATTACAAGATACTCCAAGTGATTGAAGGCATAGAATGTGGAATGACTCCCTTCCCACTAATCTTGGTAGAGACCATTCAGTGCCTAGATGATTATAGAACTGGAAAGTATTCAAGCTTCACTGGAAGTTCCCTGTTACTTCAGATTTGGCTATAAGAAAAGCTAAGCCTTCTGGAAAAACCTGATGGTAATTTGATGAAGTAACAACTAAGAAATCACCAAGAAAGACATATCAAAGATATTAGTGGCTGCTCAATATATATCTTAGTCGAGCAATGGATCGAGAGTATGAAAAATGCCCTAGAAAAGTAAATAACCTGGAGATGCCCTTAGTGGAGACTGGAGCATGTGACCTTATGCACGTATGTGAATTACGTAACAATCTCAAGATTCAGGTCATGCACCCATTACTACCTGGCATTGGTAACAAGACAGTATGGGGTAAAGCAGCACATGCCATCTAGGCCTGCAGACTTCTCAGGAGGAAGATTATCTCAAAGATTCATCGACCATTTCAGAACAACATGGCGAAGGAGAATCATCCATCACTTTACCACCAATGATTGGAACAATCTTACTAATAAGACCTATAAGTAGTGGGTGATCCACAGACAAAATCACCTGTTAAATAAATTATCTAGAAAACTTTAGACTTTGCTTTTCCTTTATTTAAAACTGATGATGTAATGAATTCTAAAGTTAATGTAATGAAATCAAATTCTGATGGTAGTATGCATTACATTGATCAAAATACTTGCACATTTGACATTCATTCCATATGCACTGAACCATTTAACATCGGCATAGAAAATGAACCACGCATTTTGCATATTTGAAAAGATGTTACCCCTGAGGAGAGGAGAGAAATTGAAAAAATATTAATAAAACATTCAAAAGTATTTGCTTAGACATATGAAGACATGCCCGACATTGACAGAGAACACTACGTTCCCACTAAAGAAGGGTGTAAACTAGTAAAGCAGAAGCTGAGAAGACTCACACCAGAATAGGCCCAATTGGTAAAAGAAGACATCGAAAAGCAGATCAAGGCTTAGTTCCTAGAGGTGGTAGATTATCCGAAATGGTTAGAAAACATCATGCCAGTGCTGAAGAAAGATGGAAGGGTCAGAATTTGTGTTGACTACAGAGATCTAAACAAAGCATGCCCAAAGGATGACTTCCTTTTGCCTCACATAGATGTGTTGATAGATAACACTGCCTCTTGCGCAATGTATTCCTTCATGGATGGATTTTTTGGATACAATCAAATTTTTATGGCCATTATCGACAAAGCAAAGATGTCCTTCATAACAAAATGGGGTACATACTGTTATAGTGTAATGCCTTTTGGCCTGAAAATTGCAAGTGCAACTTACCAAAGAATGGCAATAACTATGTTTCACGATATGATACACAAAGAGGTCAAAGTGTACGTAGATGACATGATGGTTAAGTTAGAAACCAGAGAAGGGCACCCAGCTGCTCTCGAGAAATTCATTATAAAGGTTGAAAAGTACAACCTCAGGCTTAATCCCAAGAATTGTGTATTCGGGGTGACTTCAGGCAAGATGCTGGAATATATTGTCAGCCAGAATGGGATCAAAGTGGATTCGGATAAAGCAAAAGCAATTAGAGAAATGCTAGTGCCAAAAATAGAGAAATAGATCAGAGGGTTTCTAAGGAAGGTACAATTCATAAGTAGGTTCATCACCAAGTTAACAGCAGTTTGCGAGCCCATTTTCAAGCTACTCAGAAAAGATCAGCTAGTCATATGGAATAAACAGTGTCAGCTAGCATTCGACAAAATCAAAAACTACCTAGCCAATCCACTAGTTCTGAAACCACCCAAGTTTGGGTTGCTATTAACCTTGTACCTAGCCATTGAAGGGAATGCAATCAATGCGATGCTAGCCCAAGAGGGAGAAGGGGAAGCAGAACATGCAATCTACTACCTGAGCAAGAAAATGCTGCCTTATGAAGAAAAATACAGTCAAGTCGAACAGATATGCCTAGCAATGGTATGGGCAATGAAGAAGTTCAGACACTATTTTCAATCATACAAGATTCAAGTTATGTCCAAAATGGATCCTATAAAGCATCTCTATGAAGCTCCTTCCTAGTAGCAAAACTTGCCAAGTGGCTTGTCTTATTGACAGAATTTGATATGCAGTATCTGACTAAGAAGACAGTGAAAGGGAGAGCAGTCGTTGAATACTTAGCCCTCAACCCGATTCTAGATTCAAAAGAAATTTAACTAGACTTCCCAGATGACCTTAGCACGACCATCGAGGTGCAAGGATGGCGTATGTACTTTGATGGGGCAGTCAATCAATTCAGAGCAGGAGACAGGATTATACTCCTAACACTAGAAGGCGAAGTGATGCCGATTGCTAAGAAGCTAGCGTTTAGGATTATGAATAACAAGGCAAAATATGAAGCATGTGCACTTGGCATGGAAGCTTTGATAGCTCTCGAAGTGACATAAGTCAAAATATTTAGGAATTCTATATTGGTAATCAATCAGACAACAGAAGAATGGGAATTGAAAGAACAACACTTGAGGCCGTATCTGAGTCACCTACAGCAGCTCGCCTTATCTTTCCAAAAATGCAAATTCATCAATCTCCCTAGAAACCATAACCAAATGGCAAACGCACTTGCTTCCTTATCATCAGTATGGGAAGGACCGACCAAAATGCCCATGAAGCCTCTAATCCTACTCAAATTAGAGTAAGCTAGTCACAAATGCCTCAGAATAGTAGAAATGAAAGCAGACAACAAACCTTGGTTCTATGATATATAATAATACCTCACAATTAGAATTTACTCTGAGAAGGTAGTCAAAAAAGACAAGGCAGTCATCCAGCAACTAGCATCAAAATTCACATCACACCAGGGTGTATTATATAGAAGAACTTTAGACGGGATACGACTTAGATGTCTGGATGAGACAGAAGCTGCTAGAGCAATGAAAGAAGTACACGAGGGTGTTTGTGGTCTGCACATTAATGGCGCCATCCTAGCTAAGAAGTTAATGAGACAAGGGTTCTTCTGGATGATGATGATGGAAGACTGCATCAGATTCGTGAGAAGATGCCATAAGTACCAAATTCACGGGGACATCAGCCATCTTCCCCCAACAGAGCTACACTCTATCTCTTCTCTGTGGCCCCTCTCAGTATGGGGGTTAGACATAATTAGAGAAATTCACCCAACAGCTTTAAATAGACACAAATTTATCCTAGTAGTAATCGACTACTTCACAAAGTGGGTTGAAGCAGAATCATAGCAAAACTAGGGGCAAAACAAGTGGCAAAGTTCATTAGAAAAAATCTATTATGTCGATATGGGATTCCTCATCATATAGTTTCAGATAATGGTGTTCAGTTCTAAGGGGAGGTGAGAGAATTGCTAAGGAGTTATAAGGTGGATCATCATAAATCCTCACCTTACCGCCCACAAGCAAATGTGGTGGTCGAAGCTATAAATAAAAACATCAAAAAGATCTCAGACTTACCATGATTGGGCAGATAGACTACCATACGCATTATCGAGATACAAAATAATAGTCAGAACTTCAACATGAGCTACCCCTTTTTTAACTAGTGTATGGATCTGAAGTAGTACTCCCAGTGGAAATGGAAATCAAATCACTGCAAATAGTAATTGAATCTGAATTGCCTGAATCATATATTTGTAGACAGTTAAAGACTCAAAGCACTGTATCATATGCAACTATATCAAGCTTGACTGGCTAGGGCCTTCAACAAAAAGGTTAAACACAAGAGTTTGAAAGCAGGAGACTGGGTGCTAAAGTAAGCCAAACTGAATGTCTCAGACCCTAGAGGGAAGTTCAGGCTAAACTGGGAAGGCCCATATCTAGTCAAAATTGTTCTATCAAAAGGAGCTGTTAAGTTAATGGATTTTGAAGGAAATGAGTTATATGAGCCTACCATCATAGACCGCTTGAAGAAGTACTATGTCTAGAGCAAATACAAAAAAAAAAACCCGTTGAGTTGAAAACTGAAAAAAGGCAGCTCAGGTAAAAATTAGGGGATTTCTTGCTAGGTTGAAAACTTGAAAGCGCAGTCTAGGTAAGAGTTAGGGAGATGAGAGAAAATACTTAGTTAGAAAACCTAAAAGGCTAACTAAGGATAGGGATACTACCGATTCAAAATTTACATAAATGCAACTGTGCTTTTCTTAAATGTCTTCAGTAAATATGCGAATGCTTGTCAAATCATGTAAGTACATTTGAGAAAATGCAATACATCATTATCATCATAATCCATAGAGGATGCTAAGTACGATTTACATATTTTCATTACATGCTTGCAGTTCTTACCTATTTCACTATTTCTCCTCCAGATTGCCAACCATTATCGTCGAACCTCAAAAAAAAAAAAAAACCAGCTAGGCGCGAAGAACTCTGAAAAGAGATGCCCTAGGCAAAAGAGGGAAGAAAAAAATATACCTAGATAGGCTGAAAAGAGATGCCCTATGCAAAAGAGGGAAAAATAAAATAAAATAAAGAGGTAGATGAAGCAGAATAGTCGAACAGAATAATCACAATACAAGTCAGTCAATCCAGAGTACAACAATAGCAGCCATCAGTACAGAATATAACACCCAGAGTCCATAACCTTGGGAAAATAATACAACACTGAAAAACCATAGCCAAAAGCCTATACCTAGCATGTTAAAAATAACTACATCAGCTATGGGTGCTATTAAGAACAAGAGCTAAATTCACTCAGGCATCACTATCACCCGAGCCAGGCACCACATCCTTTGCATCCATCTCAAAAGCCGTCAGTCGCACTTGTAGCTGATCGATTTACTCATGATAAGATGCTCGCTCCCTCTCCCACTCATGACTAGCGAGAATGTACTCACTCTGCATTAGATAAACATCATAGATCACATCTCATGCATTCATAAAAATATATGCATTTGCATAAAATAGGTATAGATCAATAAAAGAATAAGGTAGTACGCTCTGCGCACTAGTGAACTCCATGAAATACTCATGCGCACTAATCGTGGCAGTATACCAAGACTTAGCAGTGGAAATAGGCACCTATAAAGCAAAAGAAATTAGATAACGTACAAATCAAGGAAAGAGAAAAACCTCGCGGAGTCAAGAGACTAACATGAGTAGCGTCTGCTGGCACTACATTCGACAGTGATTTACCCACTCTAGGTAAAGAGAAACGTGCTCCCGCTCCTGTAACTGACAGCCCATACAATATTAGAGGTGCCACACTCATAAAATCACTAGGAACGGCACCACTGGCATGTGCCGTCCCCTCAGTCCTAGGGCCACTTTCCTTGTCTGATCTCCTTCGATGACGTCCATAACGCTGTAGATAAACTCTCATAACTCATGTCATTTACTATTTAATACTAACAAAGTTTGTTACATGCTTATGTAAAAAAAGAGAAAAGACACACAGCTCAGAAGCATATTGGATCAGAAGATACTACCCTAGAAGTGGAGCGACCCTGGGATGCCCGTGAAGTCCCAGCTCTAGAACCCAAAGGCTATGAAGGATCTGCCTGAGGAGGTGGGGGAGGAACAAATTCACTGGCCATAACATCAATCAATTGTGGCACCAGAGTCATCATATAAGAAAAATGATCTCCCTCTAGGAAATCCTCAAAAGGATACTCTCTCACCTCTGTCGAGCTGCTCTCCAACAAGCTCTCAACCCTAAAATATATCTCTAGGAGGAGCAACAGGAACTCTCCTCATGAACTGTCTATCCCACTAGTGATAGACTCGCTCACCCAGGTACCATACCTTATTGATAAGGCCGGGTAGCAAGACTCTCCTCTGTGTCAAGCACCAAGCCACCCCCATCTCAATCGACCAGTCCTGTCATTCCATCCACCAGCAGGGACAAATCTGTCTGAGAAACATATAAGCAAAAGGTTGTCAAAGAATGAGAAAGCAAAATCAAAATGCACCATACCTGACTATGGGCCAACCTACTCAATAAACCCCTCGCCTCTGTAGGACTCTTAATCAAACTAGAATTCTTCCTGATCCATCGTGGAAGATGAGGAAAGCCACTCTCAGGCAAGCGCTCAATAGGGGAATAAGGAAGCACCCCAAACTCATAAGCCCAAACCTATTAAGAAGAAAGGAATTAAAACAATCGAAGATAAAATAATCCAAAAAGTAAGAGACTGCACGCACATCAAGCACGAACAAGCAGCTATAAATCCATGAGCCTCCTCTACAGGCTACTTCCAGTCCAGAATACATGCGAGCAAAAGCGACTGTGCCCCAACTATACTTTGGCAGATCCCTCAAGTTCCTCAAAATATAACAGCTACAAGAAGTTGGTGCCGGAGGCATTCAAAAAGATGATGACACTAAGGAGGTAGAATAAAAAACACCTAGCCAACTATTCCAAGTTAACACGACCTACATCATGCTCCAACCTAACATGTCCATAAGCTACATATACCAGATCAAAGAGGAGCAACCAGACTTCATAGAAGTAATAACATTGAACATATCCTTCAACCATTTGTTCCTCACAACGACAGAGCTATAAGCCTTACTGCTGAAAGGGATAGGCTCCCTGAAAAACTCAACCTGGTAATGGCTGCAAAATCAAGTGGAGTGATAGTCATCTCCCCAAAAGGCAAATGGAATGTATGGGTAAAATCAAACAGCTAGAGCTACGAGACAACAAGTGCTGAAATCAGATAGCTAGACCTACACATACAGCAAGTACTAAAGTCAAACAGCTAGAGCTATGCAGAATGCAAATGCTAAAATAAAACAGCTAGAGCTATACAAACAGAAAGTGCTAAAATCAAATAGCTAGAGCTACACAGATAGCGAGTGCTAAAATCAGACAGCTATAGCTACACAAACAGTAAGTTCTAAAATTAGACAGCTAGAGCTACGCAGACAACAAGTGCTAAAATCAAACAGCTAGAGCTACACAGATAGCTAGCGCTAAAATCAAACAGCTAGAGCTACAAAGACAGTAACGCAGACAGTAAGTGCTAAAATCAAATAGCTAGAGCTATGTAGACAGCAATTGCTAAAGTTAAACAGCTAGAGCTACGCAAATGGCAAGTGCTAAAATCAAACAGCTAGAGCTACACAGATAATAAGTGCTAAAATTAGACAGTTAGAGCTATGCAGACAACAAGTGCTAAAATCAAATAGCTAGAGCTACTTAGATAGCTAGTGCTAAAATCAAATAGCTAGATCTACACAAACAGCAAGTGCTAAGATCAGACAGCTAGAGCTACGCATACAGCAAGTGCTAAAATCAGACAGCTAGAGCTATGCAGACAGCAAGTGCTAAAGTCAAACAACTAGAGCTACGTAGACAGCAATAAGTGCTAAAATCAAACAACTAGAGCTATATAGACAACAAGTGCTAAAATTAGACAACTAGTGCTACACAGACAGCAAGTGCTAAAATCAGACAGCTAGAGCTACACAGACAGCTAAAGCTACACAGACAGCTAGTGCTAAAATCAAACAGCTAGAGCTATGTAGACAGCAAGTGCTAAAATCAAATAGCTAGAGCTACGCAGACAACAAGTTTTAAAATCAAACAACTAGAGCTACACAGACAGCAAGTGCTAAAATCAAACAGCTAGAGCTATACAAATAGCAAGTGCTAAAATTAGACAGCCAGAGCTACACAAACAACAAGTCCTAAAATCAGCCAACTAGAGCTACATAGACAGCAAGTACTGAAATTAGACATCTAGAGCTACACAGACAGCAAGAGCTAAAACCAGATAGTTAGAGCCATATAAACAACAAGAGCTAAAACCAGACAGCTAAAGTTATACAGACAATGAGTATTGAAATCAAACAACAAGAGCTACAACCAAAACAATACATACAACAAGTGTTGAGGCAGATAGCTAGAGCTACGATAAGTGCTAAAATCAAACAGCAAGAGCTACAACCAGAGCCACACATACAATAAGTGCTAAGGAAAACATCAAGAGCTACGACAAAAAACTCTACATGCTAGAGCTAAGTAAGAAAATGACAAAAGCTAAGTAAGCAAAACTACAACAGGAGCTATCACAGCAAGGGATGAATAATGACTAAGTGAATGAACTAACCGGACGACGATGAATAGTCCAAATATGGGTCTTCAGGCTATAGACAACAGGAATCAGATCTCCTCGAGAAAGTCGTGGTGGATAAGAAGAAGCTCCACCACTGGTCCCAGTAACCTCTGTAACCCCAGCAGCAGAAGAAGTCCCTACACTAGTCTGTCCAAAAATTGCCTCATCCTCTAAAAAGTCATCAAAAGAAAAAGAGGCAGTATTCACACCACCGAAGTCACCAAGATCATCAAGAATAAGAGGGAAGTCCATAATTCCCACACTATGCGAAGTAATAGAACAACAATAAAAGAAGAAAATAAAAGAAAAATGCTCTGAAAACTCAAAGAGGGCTCATAGAAGGTTAGAAAAATTAGTAAAAACCACCCCAAACTCAAAAATGAGTTCAATTTAAAGATGACAGACATGCCTCGGAGCGCGTGACCACAGGCCTAGCGTGTGATCACGTGCCCCAGACACGTGATCACGTGCTCTTCCAACCCTTACGCGCTCTAAAACTCATACACGCACACATCGAGACCTCCACACACGCACTCTTAGGATCCTGAACTTGCATTTTACTAAAAAAATGCATAAAAAATGTGCACGAATCATGCAAACACGAGCATTGCATGTTTTAGAACACAACATTTGACATCAGTGTCTCAAAAAGTCATATCATTATTCATAAAAAAAAAGATGAAGCACAAATGACACAAGCATGTCGCATATGCAATTATCACATTGTCACATCATAAAATCATGCTCGAAACATGACAAATGGTGACATCATCACTGTATTATTACTGCATCATCACTACTCAGAAGCATTTTATCTACTTAGAAGCACTTTCACTGCTTAGTAGCACTTTCACTGCTTAGTAACATTTTCATATGCTTAAAAGCATTTTTACTTGCTTAGTAGCATTTTTCACTGCTTAGCAGTATTTTCACTTGCTTAGTAGCATTTTTCACCTGCTTAGAAGCATCTTTCACTGCTTAGTAGCATTCTCATATGCTTAGAAGCATTTTATCTGCTTAGAAGCATTTTATCTGCTTAGAAGTATTTTATCTACTTAGAAGCATTTTTATTTGCTTAGTAGCATTTTCATTTGCTTAATAGCATTTTCATTTGCTTGACACCTCAGAAGGTTATAGTATCATCTTCATTTGCTTGACACCTCAGAAGGTTATATTAGCATTTTCATCTGCTTGACACCTTAGAAGGTTATAGTACCATCTTCATTTGCTTGACACCTCAGAAGGTTATAGTAGCATTTTCATATGCTTAATAGCATTTTCATTACTTGACACCTCAGTAGGTTACAATAGCATTTTCATCTACTTGACACCTCAATAGGTTATAATAGCATTTTCTTTGCTTGACACCTTAGAAGGTTATAATAGCATTTTCATTTGCTTGACACCTCAGAAGGTTATAATAGCATCTTCATTTGCTTGACACCTCAATAGGTTATAGTAGCATTTGCTTGACACCTCAGAAGGTTATAATAGCATTTTCATTTGCTTGAAACCTTAGAAGGTTATAGTAGCATCACCATTTGCTTGACACCTTAAAAGGTTATACTAGCATTTCCATTAGCTTGACACCTCAATAGGTTATAGTAGCACTGCATGACACCTCAGTAGGTTATAGTAGCATCTCCATTTGCTTGTCACCTAAGGAGGTTATGAAAGCATCATCTCACCGCACTTGAGGAAATTGCAAAAGCACACAAACAGGCAATGACTTCTCCAACCAAACGAAATAACATTAACAATGACAGGCCTGATGTTAAAAGACTAAACAACGCACCATCAGGTAAGTACCTCTTCCCAAAACTATTTTTGCATCTCTGCATTGCTTCACATGTATTGACATCAGCACTAGAAAACTATGCAGCATACGTGAAGCAGGGAGCAACTGTCATACATTGAGTTTTGACTATCCCTATAAAGGTCCAATGATGAAAATATCCCTCCGAATATGACAAGTATCTGTTCATTCGTACCGCCTATGAAGTGTGCCGTGAGTCTGAAAAAGCTAAACTGAGCTTTCAGAGAGTAAAATCAACTTTCGAATCGTTAAGTCACACCTCAATTTTATGAATTACAAATTATCAAAGTGGTGAGTTGTTCATTTCAAGCAATCGTTGCTCAAAACGAGCAACTCATTAGACCGATGTTTGTCTCATGAGAGTGGAGTTTCACTTCATAAAATTGGAAGCCGATTTTGAAAAAACAGATGTCGAAAATGTGTCCGAAAGGTCCCAAAACCTTAAAAAGCACCCCCAAAATAGCGCGATCGGAGTCTGAGAAGGCTGTGTTATGCGTGCAAGAGTGAGTGATCACGCGCCCCTTGTGCATGATCATGTGCCCATTACGCATGATCATGCGCTCTCGCACGCGTGCACACGCATAAAGGCGCGCTCACACGTGCCTTGGGATGCACGATCACATATTTTTTGGCAATTTTCCCTATAAATAGGGGTCTCTACCTCCCATTTTGGGAGGGGGGGGGGGCTACACACTGAAACACTATAGAATTGAAGACTCGGGAGTCCCAATTTACACACTTTTAGCTCACCCACTGCATTTTCGTAGGATTTTTTAGACCACTTTTGAACCAAACCCATATACAAATTTGTATTACACATATCATTTTCAACCTCTCGACGAGGATAACTTTAGAATCCTACGAAGTTAAAGCTTCAAAAATACCAAATAAGCTCAGTCAAATCTAAGGACCAAATAATCATTTTTACATGTTTATTTTACTGTTTTGCATTTTATTTTATTGCCGCCAGTAATTGAGAAATTGTTATGATTATGTGATGAGACTGACAACTTGCATGTTGATTGAATAACCTCTGCTTTGTTTTGCTCATAATAAACTATCATTTTGCATAAATATGCATTCAATAAACATAAAAGCTTACTTATCTAAGCTAAAGCTTTGATATTGCGGTTCAATGATGCAATCATCATTATTTACTATTTATCTTATCATTTAGAAATGCTTTATAATAATTCCTGCAAGAGCATGAGCTACGTGCATTTTTTTAATCATTCATGATATATCAATCATCTTTATTGTGCTTATCTGCTGTCCGAGTGGATGAATAGATGGAATTGCACATAGTTGTATTAACCTCTATCTTGTATGTGTTTTCTAGATCAAGACTAGATTTACATTTTCGCAATTCTCTTTTCCTTTTTTCGAATGTATTTACTAGGAAAGCCTTGTAAATAAGCATGTTGAATTCCTCTTATTTTCTGTTATTATCAATATGCTTGTGTGAATGTGCATATATCAACTGTCATTACCGAAACTAGGGTGCTGCGGCAGCCATATATTGAGTATCATAATGAGAAATAATAAAAACGTAGATGAGATCTCCCGGGCATAGAATCTCTGCTAGGACGGTACTCGTTGAGTGACCTGATGTCGTCCTTTTCATCTTTTCCTGATTTTCTAAAAATCAGATGACGACTCCAAACACAAAACATCTCACATCCCCTCGAGACCAATCATTTATCACTGTCCTGTAAATGGAACGGATATCTCATTCGGCAAAATTACCATGTCCCTCAGAATTGGAAAAATACCGTCCAAAAAACCTTCTAACGAGAGTGAGAAGGCACCCTCCGATCAGGTCGCTCACATAAAGGTTTGAAGCGAATAATATTTATGGTAAAATATTTAATATTCATAATAAATTTTGTAGACTAGAGAACAAATATTTAATAAAATTAACAATTTACATTTTCATATTATAGCGTATTGCACATTTTCATATTATAACGTATTCGTTACATTAGAAATTTGTAATTAATAATGAAGACTTATAATGTTGTTTGTTTTATATGAAACATACAAATTGAAAATTTCATTGGAAAATGATGTCGATATTCATTCCAAATCCCTCGCCCTTAACTTTTCATGTTAAATTTATGACATTCATATATAGATAAATAATTTATATATCCTTTTCATAGTCGTCAGTCATTTGTGTTTACAGTGCACATCGAATGCCTTCCTTCTTTTAGATCAATTATTAGTGCACACTAGATGTTACTTTGGAGTAAATATAGAAGTTTGATGGATAAGCTTCCTCTAATTGTCTTCCCAACTTAAGCCAAAACTTTCATATGTTGGCCTCACCACTAAATATGCTTTAAAAAAGAAAATTCAATAAAATTTTCTTATATGGACAACCTGACGTCAATATTGGGCAAAAACATTATACTTAAATTGTGACAATTTTTATTAAATATATTTTCTTTTTTCATCGTTCATTAAGAAGTGCACAACTTTAGTATGAAAGAATTGTGGGCCTCATCATATAGTAGCACATCCACATCGATTACATCAAAACACTTCACACAGTTCTATTTTGTATTTTTTTTGTCAAGACCACTCGGAATTCAGTATTTCGCAGGATTCAACTAATCAGAATTCGACCCGAATAATAATTAGGGCTAGAACCTGAAATCTCTAGTTTAGCTGGAAGAGTCTCCTGTTAACTCATCCACACCATCTTGAGTCCTATTTAATACTTTAGTTTAGAGTAAAACATAAAACTTGGTGTAGATCGCTATGTACATACATAGATATGAAATGGCAAAAAAAATCATATGTTTATTTTTTGCTAAATAATACAGAGTGCAAATTGAACTTCAATATGCACTCTACTTCCTTTATCTTGTTTCAATAATGGCGACAAAAAAAAAATCTGAAAACTTATTGTCATCGAGTTTGAATCTTTAAGCTTACTGTTTGCTTTTTCTTTTATTGCCCTAAGTTTATTATGGTCGAGGGGTATTTGATCTCAGTAGTGTAAAGGAATCACTAATACACAGAAGTCATAGCTAAATTCGACATAATTTAAGGTAAGTTTCACTATCTTTTTTAGTTTTTTTGTGTTTATGTTATGTTACTTTCATACCTGAAACATGTGATTTTGGAAATTTTGTATTCATCGGCCAAATCAGACATGCAATGAAAAAATTAACTTTTAATGTCGGGATTAATTTTAGATCAGTGAACAATTGTCACATTTTTAATGCTCTTGTACAAAGACTACATTACTAACTATCAGTTTGTTTTAGGTTATGTACTTTAAAGTGTGAGTTCAAAAACCCTAATTTTAAAAATTAGGGTTCCAAATGCTTGTTTAAAATTTTTTTATTTATAGTTTTTTTGTTCTTGCACTAAATTGGTATGCTGTAAATGTGTTTACTTGTAATTGAAATTCAATTTGTGATTTCATGTAGATGTTATATGCTGAATATTATTTATTAAAGTGGAGTATGAAGATGAGAGCAAAATGTTGGATAATGTGGATCCTGATAAGTATTCTTACTTGACCTTATTACAATATGTGTTTAGGATGTTTCCGCATATCAAGTATGATTTTCCAATTTGTGTTATTGGGATTGGGATGCATCTAGAGACTAATGAAGAAATACTGACAATGTTTAGGAAGTACAAGGATAATCCAATGATTCACATTATGGTTTATGAGAGCTTCGCACCTTTAAAAATAGTGCATCCTAATGAAACTCAACCAGATGTGAGTGCAAAACATGATGACCCTACAAATAAAATTAGCCTCTCCCTTTGAATTGACATCCAGGTAGAGCACGAAAGGAAAGAGTTCAACAAATTCCTGAACAAGAATCTTTAGCACTGACAAAACTTTCATACACTGTAAAATATGTAAGGAAATTGGGCATTCTAAAAGCTCATGTCAAAGAGCTGCAGTTGCGTCAAGGGCATTATTGTTGTTATTCATTTTAATTTCATTTGTGTGTGTTATTTGGTTTTGTATTTAAATTTTTTTGGCTATTGTGATCTCAGATAAGGCCTACAAATGGAGCAGGTAGAGTAGGAAGTTCAAACTCACATGCTACTGGTGTTTCAACTCAACCTTCTCAATTGTCAAGTGCACACAGAACTACAAAATGGAAGGTACTTCATGGGAAGATCCATTAGCTGAAGTAAGGCTCCATTAAGCAAAAATAGCAATACCAATGTATAGGGGCCACTTCTGTTAGGTTTCTTGTTATCAAAGTGAATATATTAGATCTTAGATGATTCATTTTGGGAATTTATTGTGGTGTTGGTACATCATTGGTAATTTTATTTACAAGGCAATTATTTTGCTTGGCTATATAGCTTGGTTGGTTGTTACAATTTTTTTTACTTGCCGATGTATTAATGATCAATACAAAGTGATGAAACTAATGTTCATGTACATTGTTCACTCTTACATGAACGAAATGCACTTTTTTTTACACGTTCCGGGTTCATATGTCAAATATAACTATTCAGGTACAGGTTCATATAACATGGCAACAAGTTTTATATGCTTTTAACTGCTTAACTTCTTTGCTTTGGAAGGGGTATGCACATGCCCTTTAAAACCATACGGAAATAAAATGAATTTATGAATGCAAAAAATACACAAAACTTTCCAAAATTGAGCTGTAATTTCCATAATAGAGCTACATATATATTAAACAATGAAATTACAAATTGTTAATGTTAATTTGTTTCAAACAAGTGGATTGATTAAGGGGAATTAGTATATGCTATACAAAAAAAATTATTAAAAAAATAAAGTCCAGAAAATATACACTTCAGCCATTGAGTTGGAACATAATACAGGAGGGACAAATATGTATTTTTATGTTGTGAATGTGACATCAGTTCTGGCAGGAACATAATTGGATGAGGAGGGAAAATAGGGGTAGCTTTGCAGGGTAATGGATATGGAGTTATGATGAGAACATAGCAAATATTATTGTTATAACAAACATTAATGTATAAATTCCTGTTACATAATGAGATGTGACAACGGAAAAATGAATATATGTGCATATTAAAAAATTATATATTAGTTGTCTAAAAGAATGTTTTCTATATGCCAACCTCTCATGAGTTTTATGGTTGAGGTTTGGCACCCCTTATAAGAAGAGGAGGGTTCAAATCTCCCACTCCTACCTCTCCAATGACAAAAAAAAAAAAAATTGTTAGCTATACAAAATGAACATATGTTGAATTTGTAGGAGGAAGAAAATGGGAACATAAAATGACAAAAAAGGTATATGAAAATTACAATTTTATTAACAAAACCAAAAGTATCAAGCCAAAAAAGTCCAGACTAATAGGTAATTACGTCAACTATATTCAGAAAAATATGTAAATAAATACAGAAATCGATGTCTAATTCAATCAAAATTTTCCCTTGTAAATGAAATATATATATATATATAGTACGAAAAAAAGTAAATGAATAATGAAGGTACGTATACTTGTTATAGTTCAGTACATTAGTAACCTATAACTACGTAGGTTGAAAGTGAAACCTCGTATGTTTACAGTGATATAGAGCATAATTTAATTACCATCCACATGAATATATTTTTATTTTTGTACATGGTGAGCAATGGAAATGTATTCGTACATATTTTAATATAAAATGATAAATAAGTATACAGTCAGTTGACATAGCCAAACAATACAACATAATGGAATAATTACAAATATCTAAGCAAAATACCGTTCAATAGGAATAAATGAAGACAAATGTAGTGAAATAAGTAAATAAAAAAGAATTACAAAGTGTTTAGCGGAAAAAATTATACATTATTGGAAACGTCAATATAATAGCACTAAAATTAATACATTGACATAATTGAATAATAATGTAAATAATCAGTGAGTGAGTAGACACGTGATAACTCCTTACAAAAGATATCATTAGGTGCAGGATGTGTTGTTGATTTAAAAGGGAAGGGATGATCTCAATTGTGTAGTCCATTAATAATAAGGTTATATGACCTACAAAGTGGAAAAAAAAAGTTATGTAAATAAAGTTGGTAATGTGGAATATGCATATAACCACAAAACAATATAGTTTCATAGTGAGGGTACGTGATATAACAGTGAAATCATATGTAAGACATATAGAAATTGTTTTTTTTAGAAGGTATTCTTTAAATTTGAGTTCTTAGTAAGTGTAACATGAATGTCATTAAGTAAACTACTATATTGATTGGAAAAAAGGCAAAATTACTACTTTCATATTAAATAAATTAAAATTATTAACTACAAAATGTAAGTTAAGCAATGCTATAACAAATAACTATTTTGTACAATATGTATATAAATATACAAAATTATGTGCAAAAAATTTACAAAAATAATAAAATACTATGGGAACACAATATAAATATAACAATGGAATAACAATAATGGAGTAATAAAGTTAATAAAGTTGTTCTTGAATAAATATGTAACCAACAAAAGATGCAGTTATAGACGTTCAAACATAGTTTTACAAGCATATAGTGTATAATTCATCGATTACACATATATATTGTGGGTGTTAACCCTATTCACATAAATATCATATGGAACAAACTAATATACTACTAATTATTTTGATAGTCAAATTTAAGTGGAAATAGTGAACAACATAATTGAATATTAAAGGAAAACAAAAATGAAGTAAAATACTTTAATAATAATAATTTCATATATCAAGTTTTGACTGTCCCCAAAAAGGTCCAATGATGAAAACATCTCTCCAAATGTGACAAGTGTCTATTCATTCATACCACCTTTAGAATGCGTCGTGAGTCTGAAAAGCCCGAATCGAGCCTCTAGAGAGCAAAGTCGGCTACCAAATCATTAAGTCATACCCCGATTTTACGAATTATGAATTATCGTAATGATAAGTAGCTCATTTCGAGCAATCGTCACTCAAAACGTGCAACTCGTCAGACCGGTGTTCATCTCGTAAGACCGGAGTCCAACTGCGTGAAAATCGAAAGTCGATTTTGACAAAACAGACATTGGAAATGTGTCCGGCAGGTCAAAAAACCCTTAAAAGCAACCTCATAATAGCACGCGCATGCCTCAAAATTAGCGCGTGGGTACGTTAATTGCTCGTGATCACGCGCCCAGAACGTGTGATCACGCCCCCCAAAGCATGATCACGCATCCCAATGCATGATCACACGCATTTTCCTTATTTTTCCCTATAAATAAGGGTATCTATCTCCCATTTGAGGGGGCCCAGAGCCAAAAAAGCAGACGCACACACTGAAACATTGTCGAATTGAAGACTCAGGAGTCCCAATTCATACACTTTTAGCTCACCTACCACATTTTTCGTAGGATTTTTTAAACCAACTTGAACCAAATCCACCCACATTTTTGTCAAAGCACGCTTCAAATGTATACGAATTTACATTCTACATGTCATTTCAACCTCTCGACAAGGACAACTTGAAAATCCCGCGAAGCTAAAGCTTTAAAAAACTCAAAAACAAGCTCAGTTGAATATAAGGACCAAACAATCATTTTTGCACGTTTATTTCACTGTTTTGCATTTTACTTTTATTGCCGCTAGCGATTGAGAAATTATTATGATTGTGTAATGAGACTGGCAAGTTGCATGTTGATTGAATAATCTCTACTTTATTTTTGCTTATAATAAATTGTCATTTTTGCATCTAAATGCATTCAATAATATGAAAGTTCACAGTTCCGAGCTAGCGCCTCCATTTCATGGTCCAATGATGCAATCATGTATCTTTTGTTATTTCTCTACTATTTAGAAATATTTGATAATAATTCCTGCAAATGCACATAATTATGCCCATGTTTGCTCTTTTGATTAAGTGAGTATTCCTTGCTTACTTGTTATCTGAGTGGATGAATGAATGGAATCGCACATAGTCATACTAACCTCTGTTTTGCAAGCATATTAAGACTAGATTTATATTTTCATACTATTTTTTGAATGTATTTACTAGAAAAGCCCTATAATGAATCATACTTACTTTCCTTTACTTTCAGTTATTATTAATGTGCTTATGTGAATATGCATATATCAACTGTCATTATCGAAACTAGGGTGTTGCGGCAGCCATATATCGAGTATTATAATGAGAAATAGTAAAAAAAATAGATGTGATCTCCTGAACCTAGAATCTCTACTGGGGACGATACTCGTTGAGTGACCCAATGCTGTCCCTTTCATCTTTTCCTAATTTTTAAATAATTAGGTGGCGACTCCACAAACACAAAGCATCTTGCATCCCCCCGAGACCAACCATTGTCCCTGTCCCGTAAATCGAACGGATGTCCCATTCGGTAAAGCTGTCTCAAAAATAGCAAATTAAGAAAATAAATAAGGTCGCTCATAGTGACGACCCCACTGGGGACTCTAGCTAGAGAGATCAATTCAAAAATGACTATTTCTCATTATATAATACTCAATCATATGGGGCCCTTCACCACTGCATTTGCACTACACAACCACACGTGCACTCTTGGTCCCAATCAGCCGACAATGACATAAAGTGATCCACTATGATTCCACACGAGTCATAGGGTGACCGATTCAGATTTGTCACCTTTAGCCTTTACTCATGGTTTCCCCGGACTCATCTAACCAGAGTCTGTGACCCAAGTCCTTAAGGGGGGGTGACCCGAGTTATCAAAAGAATGCTAATCTTACTGACTGGAGTCCGTAACCCTAGTTATGGGGGGGCATTCTTGCTAAAGGTGTCCTTAGTTTAGCCTTTTACCCTCGACTTAGCCCATGTAAATAAACTAATAGAAATCTCCATTAGGATTCCACCAAGCTTTACATGTTAGCCCTGATATTGTCTATTTGACCTGACATTCACAAGTGCTATGACACTTTTAGTTTCCATCACTGATTGTCGTCATTACGTCCGTTCTCATAGATTGCTCACTCTTAGACTGTGTGAGCCTTATTTACCTTGCAAAAGCCCGATGTTCAAGGAATGATAAGAACCATCTCAATATGAATAGCTTATGAGAACTGGTGAAAAGTGACATCTTTTGATGACGAAACCTATCAGCGTCGTCCATTTTTCCTTATCAAATCAAATAGATGGGTCAGGAATTTGACTAGATTGCAGACATTTATGTTGAAAGAATCAAATTGTAAATTATCAAATGATACTTTAACATATCTTAGTAAGCATATCGAATATCGATGTGGGAACATAAAATTGGACCCCTTTTGTTGGCTATAGCCCCTACGTACATGAGCGCATATGGACTATAGACGCCATTTGTGACCCAACGACTGGTCCCCATATTGACATTGTATGATTACCTCAAGTGCATTTAAGCATTGTTCCTTAGTTTACCTTTTGGTTCTAATCAACATAAATTGAAACAGCCTAGTCTGAGAGCGGAACCATAGTCCCATGCTGACTATTGGGTCAAAAGCCACATAGGAAAGAGACTGAATAACCACATGGAGCGATAAGGATGGAAGCGAGAGCTTGCTTGTGAATGGTTTGTTCCTTGTGCAGGAAAAGCTAATAATCTCTTATATAATCATGCATACATGATATACATATAGGCAGCATATACTAACCATATTTTTTACAACCATCTGCATCTATCATAATAAGACTATGCATGAGCACGTCGTGTATACATACTAATCATATTCTTTTGCATGCACATTCCATGCATGCATTATTCATCCTTTGTTTATTCTATCTCACTAATGTGTAGTAAACAAGATCTTAACATGGGTGATCCAGAAGACACTTCATGTCAATAATTCGAGGATAAGCTGAAAGAGGGAATTCAGAAGTTGCTTACTGATGGCACCACAGCAGAAATCCTCCAAGCCCAAATCAAAGCCACTAATGTTCAGACTAGAAATTCTCAAGAGGGGAATCATGTTGCTACTCCATTAAATGAGGCCTTTGCATCTATCCACCCTCAAGCAGATAGAGGAAAGGGTGGTCTTCGCACTTCCGTGCAAGTTAACAATGATGATGAATATTATAGTGCTTTCAAGACTAAGCCTGAATCAGTAGGGGAGGTTAAACGGCTAGCCAACAAGATGGCTCAATTAGAATTCACCTTCAAGGATAAAGGGCCTCGAGAGTCTAAAAGCTTAACTAATTTAGCACTGTTTAAAGATGAACCGCTTTCAGATGACTTCAAATTGCCAAACTTTGCTAAGTTTGATGGAACTATAGATCCAAGGGTCCATCTGAGGCAATACGCTACCTTTATGGCCACTACTAAGTTGATAGAGTCACCAATTGTCCGATTCTTTTTCACATCACTAGAGGAGGGATCGAGAGCCTAGTTCTTTAACCTTGAAGATGAGATTAAGAATGATTGGCTACTGTTGACCCTGAAATTTATCAATCAATATAAACACAACATTCAGTTGGATATAACCCGTAGAGATATGAAAACTATAAAATAAAAGCTTAGTGAATCTTTTTCTGACTATGTTGCAAGGTGGCGAGCTAAAGTAGTCAAAATGAGAAACCGTCCTCTTGAAGATGAGAAGATAGAGTTGATAATCAAGGGTTCACTTCCCCATTTTAGAAGCCAAATGATCTTTGCTCATTACCCTGATTTTTGAGCTCTTCATCAAGCTGGAATGAGAATTGAAGATGAAGAATCCCAATAACCCCGAAACACTTTCTGCCGAAACACTCAACCCAATATCCAAAGCCAAAACACTTTCACACGAATTTCCAAAATAAACCAAGTTCAACCAGACACTTTCAACTCACCATCTGTCATCGTCATTAACAAACCACCTAGAAAGTACTCGAACTTCAACCTTCCACTGTCTAAAGTCTTTCAAAGACTTCAGTAAAGAAACCTCTTGCAGCCTCGAGAACCGAAACCACTACCAAATCTTTTACCTCCACAAATCAATCAAAACTTATTTTATTATTTTCACCAAATGCATGGCCATACCACTGACACTTACAAAACTCTTAAAAATGCTATCCAAGACCTTATAGATTCAGGAAAATTGATGATCATGAAAAATGACCCAATGTCAAAATCAACCCTCTTCCAAATTATCGAACCATGCCTCCACCAACAATCAACACAATCTTATTCGGCCTACCTGAAATCTTTGTTGAACAATCTATCCAAGCCATTCAAGAAACCCCAGAGAAATTGAAAGCTGGAACAAAAAAAAGAATTCTTAATGATTTCAGAAGTTGAACCCTTCAACCTGATTCTTGAATGCTACGACTTTAGTGAAGATGAACAGGACCCTACCATATTTGAATATATTTCAATGTCCCGAGCATTCACTCCTCACTTGATGATGCAAAGGAGAGCTAGAGATATAGCCCTTCCAATGAATGGTGAAGTGATTAACTACTCTTATTCGTATAAAATAGAAGAAAGCCTCAAAGTTGAGCAAAACAAACCTGAAGTGTGGGATTTATTAGGCTAGCCATCTAGAAAATTATACTACAAAGTCAAGTACAGTGCACATCTAACAGCTCATATCCTCTTAAAAGATATAGCGCCCTCAGGATGGGGAGAAGAGTTTGGCAAAGAAGGTGGAATGATCGAGATTATCCAACCTCCAAACATATAAGTCATGGGCGTTGACATATGATATGATTCTGATGAAGAAGCTAAAGAAAGCACGGATGTCCAGGAACATGATGACTCCGAAATCATTGTCTAGAATAAGGGTAATAGCATAGAAGCAGCCAATTATGAAATATCATGGCTAAGCAGCAAAAAGCATATGAAGCTTTTAGTCAACCATGTTACCCACAGTGGAAGGGTCTAGCAACCTCCTGAAAAGGAAAAAGATATCTCCAAGGGGAAAGAAATGTCTAGTGATGTAGCTCTATAAGAAGATGATATGGTCCTCAAGCTGCTTAAGAAAACTTAGGCACATGCCAGTATCTGAGATCTACTCATGGCCTCTAAAAAACACAAGGATGCCCTAGTCAGAGCACTTGATAACATAAGAATTGCTACTGATGATTCACCACGCGAAATGATAGCTTCTCTATTGAAAGCTCCTTCTAATGCAATCACCTTCTCAGATGAAGATCTGCCCTCTAAAGGAAGAGTTCACAATTGTCCCCTGTTTATCCAGGTAATAGTCAAGTCTAAAAGAACTTCATGTGTTATAGTGGATAATGGCTCTGCCTTCAATATTTGCCCTCTGAGGTTGTTGTATAAATTCGGGATGAATGTTGAAGACCTAAAGGAATCTAATATAATCATCCGGGCTTATAATGATTCTAAAAAGCCAGTCATTGGGACTTTCAAAGCAGTAGTCACCATGGGAGATATTGAATCGGTAATAGAGTTCACCATCTTGGACATTCCTCTAACTTTTTCCCTACTACTGGGGAGACCCTGGTTCCATCCACTAGGAGGCATACCTTCTATAGTACACAAGAAAATCAAATTCCTACTCAAAGACAAAGTTATCACCATTCCAGCTGAAACTAATAATATCATTGCTTGCTTAAATATAGTACCACTAGGCTTCCATATCTCTATAATTCATGATGACTGGGTTAACCCAAAGGTTGCTGCAATGATAAAGAAGATGCAATACCTACCTGGAACTGGATTGGGTGGAAGGTACATTGGAGTCACATAATTCCTTGACTTACGAGGATAAACCAGTAGACATGGTTTAGGGTATGATCCTAAGAAAGACACTGGAATTAAGAAGTCCACCTCTTTTATTCTTGAAGGTCCATCAAAGTTTATTAAGGACAGACTGAGAAATGGGAGAAGGAAAGGGTTAAGAAATCTGGGTTTAAAATCTTTAAAGATGTTATTGACTCTACCAAAGGAAAACACCCGCCATTACCAAAAGCAATTACGAAAGCTGATATTGATGAATTGATGAAGAATCTAGGATTAGAGTCCAAGACTAAGACCCTCAACCGTAATGAAGTTGCTGCTATCCTCGAATTAAGCATTGATAATGTTCTGTTTGAAGACACTACTACTGGAGATGATCTTTGTACTTTTTCTTTATTTGAAATTGATGATGTAATGAACTTTAAAGTTAATGCAATGAAATCAAATTTTTCTTACTTGTTCGATGTCTTTTCTGATGGAAGTGTGCATTGTATTGATAAAAATACTTGCATATTTGACATTCATTCCATATGCACTGAACCATTTTGGCACAGAAAATGAACCATGCATTTTGCATATATTGAAAGACATTACCCCAAAAGAGAGGAGAGAAATTGAAAAGATATTAATAAAATATTCAAAAGTATTTAATTGGACATATGACGACATGCCCGACATCGACAGAGACATCGCTCAACACTACATTCCCACTAAAGAGGGGTGTAAACCACTGAAGCAGAAGCTGAGAAGACTCAAACCAGAATTGGCCCAGTTGGTAAAAGAAGACATTGAGAAACAGATCAAAGCAAAGTTCTTAGAAGTAGTAGACTATCCAGAATGGTTAGCAAACATTGTGCCAGTACCAAAGAAAGATGGAAGGGTCAGAATTTATGTCGACTACAAGGACTTAAACAAAGCATGCTCGAAGGATAACTTCCCTTTACCTCACATAGATGTGTTAATAGAAAATGCTACCACTTATGCAATGTATTCCTTCATGGATGGATTCTCTAGATACAATTAGATTTTAATGGCCATCATTAACAAAGTAAAGACGTCTTTCATAACAGAATGGGGTACCTACTGCTATATAGTAATGCCTTTCAGCTTGAAAAATGCTGGTGCAACTTACTAGAGAATGGAAACAACTATGTTCCATGACATGATACATAAAGAGGTAGAGGTGTATGTAGATGACATGATGCTTAAGTCAAAAACCAGAGAAGGACACCCAGCTGCTCTCAAAAAATTCCTCAGAAGGGTCAAAAAGTACAATCTTAGGCTCAATCCAAAGAAGCGAGGTGACTTTCGGTAAAATATTGGGATACATCATCAGTCAAAATGAAATCAAAGTGGATCTGGATAAAGCAAAAGCAATTAGAGCAATGACAGTGCCAAAAACAGAGAAAGAAATTAGAGGGTTTCTAGGGACGCTATAATTTATAAGTAGGTTCAAGCTACTTAAAAAATATCAGCAGTTTATGAGCCCATTTTCAAGCTACTTAAAAAAGATCAGCCAGTCAGATGGAATGAGCAATGTCAGTCAGCATTCGACAAGATCAAAGACTACCTGGCCAATCCACCAATTTTGAAACCACCCAAGTCAAGGTTTCCATTAACCCAGTACTTAGCCATTGAAGCGAATGTGATCGATGCAATGCTAGCTCAAGAGGGAGAAAGGGAAGCGGAACATGCAATCTACTACCTGAGCAAGAAAATGCTACCTTATGAGGAAAAATACAGTCAAGTCGAACAAATATGCCTAGAAATGGTATGGGCAATAAAGAAGCTTAGAAACTATTTTTAATCTTACAAGATCCAAGTTGTGTCAAAAATGGATTCTATGAAGCATCTCTACAAAGCTCCTTCCCTAGTAGGAAAACTTGCCAAGTGGCTCATCTTACTAACAGAATTTGATTTGTAGTATTTGACTAAAAAGACAATAAAAGGAAGAGTAGTTGCCAAATTCTTAGCCCTCAACCCAATCCCAGATTCGGAAGAAGTTCAACTAGACTTCCCGGATGACCTCAATACGGCCATCGAGGTGCAGGGATGGCGCATGTACTTTGACGAGGCAGTCAATCAATTCGAAGCAGGAGTTGGGATTATACTCCTAACATCAGAAAGAGAAGTGGTACCAATTGCCAAAAAGCTAGCGTTCAGGGTTATAAATAATGAGGCAGAATATGAAGCATGTACACTTGGCATGGAAGCTTTGATAGCTCTGAGAGTGACAGAAGTCAAAATATTTGGGGATTCCATGTTGGTAATCAATCAAACAATAGAAGAATAACAACTGAAAGAACAACATTTGAGGCCATAATTGAGTCACCTACAATAGCTCACCTTGTCTTTTTGAAAATGCAAATTCATCCATCTCCCTAGAAACCATAACCAAATGGCAAACACACTCGCTTCCCTAGCATTAGTATGGGAGGGACCAACTAAAATGCCCATATGCCCATGAAGCCTTTAGTCCTACTCAAATTACAGCAACCCAGTCACAAATGCCTCAGAGTAGCAGAAATGAAAGTAGACGACAAACCCTGGTTCTACGATATCCAGAAATATCCCACAAAAAGGATTTATCCTGAGAAGGCAACTGAAAAAGATAAAGCAGTTCTCCAGCAATTGGCAACAAAGTTCACATCACACCAGGGTGTATTATATAGAAGCACTTCAGATGGGATACAACTTAGATGTTTGAGCGAGATAGAAGTTACAAGAGAAATGGAAGAAGTACACGAGGGTGTCTATTGTCCACACATGAACGGAGCCATCTTAGCTAAAAAAACTGATGAGACAAGGGTTCTTTTGGATGACGATGATGGAAGATTGCATCAAATTCGTAAGAAAGTGCCACAAATGCCAAATTCACGGGGATGTCAGTCATTTTCCCCCAATAGAGCTACACTCTATTTCTTCTCCATGGCCCTTCTCAGTATAGGGATTAGACATAATTGGGGAAATACACCTGATGGCCTCAAACGGGCATAGATTCATTCTAGTGGTAGTTGACTACTTCACAAAGTCGGTTGAAGCATAATCATATGTAAGACAGGGGGCAAAACAAATAGCAAAGTTTATTGAGAAAAATATGTTTGGTTAATACAGGATTCCTCACCACATAATCTCAGACAATGGTGTTCAGTTCCAAGGGGAAGTGAGGGAATTGCTAAGGAGCTATATGGTGGAACATTACAAATCCTCACCTTATCGCCTGCAGGCAAATGGAGCGGTCAAGGCTGCAAAAAAAATATCAAGAAAATCTAGTCAAAAATGACTCAGACCTATCGAGATTGGTCAGACAGACTGCCGTATGCTTTATAGGGATATTGAACAACTGTTAGAACCTCAACAAGGGCCACTCCTTTTTCACTAGTATATGGATCTGAAGTAGTACTCCCAATGGAGGTGGAGATTAAATCATTATGAGTAGCAATCGAATCCAAACTGCATGAAGCACAATGGGCTCACCAAAAGCATGACAGCCTCACTACCCTAGACAGTTAAAGACTCAAAGCGTTGTACCATAAGCAGCTGTATCAAGCTCGATTGGCTAGGGCTTTCAACAAGAAAGTAAAACCCAAAAGCATAAAAGTAGGGGATTGGGTACTAAAGCAAGCTAAATAGAATCTCTCAGACCCAAGAGGAAAGTTCAGGCCAAACTGGAAAAGCCCATATCTAGTTAAAACTATTATATCAAGAGGAGCTACCAAACTGATGGATTTCAAAGGGAATGAATTCTCTGAACCTACCAGCATAGATCGTTTAAAGAAATACTATGTCTAAGGCAAATACTAAAAAAAATAAAAAAAATCCCGCTAAGTTGAAAACTAAAAAATGCTGCTCAGGTAAAAATTAAGGAATTTCCCGTTAGGTTAAAAACCCGAAAGGGTGACTTAGGCAAAAGTTAGGGAAACTAAGAGAAAATACTTAGTCAGAAACCTAAAAAGGATAACTAAGTACAGGGGTACTATCAAATTAAAATCTGCATGAATGAAACTGTGCTTTTCTTAAATGCAACTATGATTGATGCAATGCTAGCTCAAGAGGCAGAAAGGGAAGCAGAACATGCAGTCTACTACCTGAGCAAGAAAATGCTGCCTTATGAGGAAAAATACAGTCAAGTCGAATAAATATGCCTAGAAATGGTATGGGCAATGAAAAATCTCAAACAATATTTTCAATCTTACAAGATCTAAGCTGTGTTTAAAATGGATTCTATGAAGCATCTCTACAAAGCTCCTTCCCTAGTAGGAAAACTTACCAAGTGGCTCATCTTACCAACAAAATTTGATGTGCAGTATTTGACTAAAAAGAAAATAAAAGGAAGAGCAGTTTCCGAATTCTTAGCCCTCAACCCAATCCCAGATTTGGAAGAAGTTCAACTAGACTTCCTGGATGACCTCAATACGGCCATTGAGGTGCAGGGATGGCACATGTACTTTGATGGGGCAGTCAATCAATTTGAAGTAGGAGTTGGGATCATACTTTTAACACCAGAAAGAGAAGTGGTACCAATCACCAAAAAGCTAGCATTCAGGGTTACAAACAATGAGGCAGAATATGAAGCATGTAGGCATAGAAGCTTTAATAGCTCTGGGAGTGACAGAAGTCAAAATATTTTGAGGATTCCATGTTGGTAATCAATCAGACAATAGAAGAATAAGAACTAAAAGAACAACATTTGAGGCCATACTTGAGTCACTTGCAACAACTCGCCGTGTCTTTTTGAAAATGAAAATTCATCCATTTTCTTAGAAACAGAAACCAAATGGTAGACACACTCGCTTCCCTAGCATTAGTATGGGAGGGACCAACTAAAATGCCCGTGAAGCCTCTAATCCTACTCAAATTATAGCAACCCAGTCACAAATGCCTCAGAGTAGCAGAAATGAAAGCAGACGACAAACCCTAGTTCTACGATATCTAGAAATATCCCATAAAAAGGATTTATCCTGAGAAGGCAACTGAAAAAGATAAAGCAGTTCTCCGGCAACTGGCATCAAAGTTCACATCATACCAGGGTGTATTATATAGAAGGACTTCACATAGGATACAATTTAGATGTCTGAGCAAGACAAAAGCTGCAAGAGAAATGGAAGAAGTCCACGAGGGTGTCTATGGTCCACACATGAATGGAGCCATCTTAGAGACAGGGGTTCTTTTGGATGACGATGATGGAAGATTGCATCAAATTCGTAAGAAAGTGCCACAAGTGCCAAATTCACAAGGCTGTCAGTCATCTTCCCCCAACAGAGCTACACTTTGTTTCTTCTCTGTGGCATTTCTTAGTATGGAGGTTAGACATAATTGGGTAAATACACCCAACAGCCTTGAACGGGCACATATTCATCTTAGTGCCAGTCGACTACTTCACAAAGTGGGTTAAAGCATAATCATATGCAAGACTAGGGGCAAAACAAGTAGCAAAGTTTATCAAGAAAAATATGTTTTGTCAATACGGGATTCCCCACCACATAATCTCAGACAATGGTGTTCATTTCCAAGGGGAAGTGAGGAAATTGCTAAGGAGCTATATGGTGGAACATCACAAATCCTCACCTTACCGCCTGCAGGAAAATGGACCGATCGAGGCTACAAACAAAAATATCAAGAAAATCTTATCAAAAATGACTCAGACCTATCGAGATTGGTCAGACAGACTACCGTATGCTTTATGGGGATATCAAACAACTGTTAGAACCTTAACAGGGGCCACTCCTTTTTCACTAGTATATGGATATAAAGCAGTACTGCCAATGGAGGTGGAGATCAAATCATTACGAGTAGCAATCGAATCAAAACTGCCTGAAGCACAATGGGCTTACCAAAAGCATGACAGCCTCACTACCCTAGACAGTTAAAGACTCAAAGCATTGTACTTTACGCAGCTGTATCAATCTCGATTGGTTAGGGCTTTCAACAAGAAAGTAAAACCTAAAAGCATAAAAGCAGGGGATTGGGTACTGAAGCAAGCTAAACAGAATCTCTCAGACCCAAGGGGAAAGTTTAGGCCAAACTGGGAAAGCACATATCTAGTCAAAACTGTTCTATCAAAAGGAGTTGCCAAACTGATGGATTCCCAAGGGAATGAATTCTTTGAACCTATCAGCACAGATCATTTGAAGAAATACTATGTCTAAGGAAAATACTAAAAAAATAAAAAAATCCCACTAAGTTGAAAATTGAAAAATGTTGTTCAGGCAAAAATTAGGGAATTTCCCATTAGGTTGAAAACCCGAAAGGGTGGCCTAGGCAAAAGTTAGGGAAACTAAGAGAAAATACTTAGTCAGAAACCTAAAAAGGATAACTAAGGATAAGGGTACTGTCAAATTAAAATATGCACAAATGCAACTGTGCTTTCGTAAATGTTTTCAGTAAATATGTGAATGCTTGTCAAATCATGTCAGTACATCTAAGAAAATGCAATACATCATTATCATATGAATTCATTGAATATGTTAAGTAGAATCGGCATTTCTTCATTATATAAGGATTAGTTACATAAAAGTAAAAAAAATAAAAATGAGAATAAGAGTTGTATCATTTGATGTAATGAATGTTCTCATTTTTGCCCTAATGAATGAGTAAAGTTGAATTTGAATTTTTTGTTCAAATATTGCATATTCGTCTTTATCATATTGTACAAGTATCTGAATGGAAAGACAACACAATTAAAGCTAAAAATCATATCTATGAGATCACTATTTTAGTTATGTTTTCTCTTCTCGTCACCCCTTTGTGTTTCATTTTGTAAAGTCCTCCTGTCTTCTTGTACCTAGAGAATTTAGGTAGCTCAATAACTTGTGTTGTAACCTATACCTTGTAGCTATCATCAATTGTCACATCAGCATAAGCCACATATTTTACTCCAAAGTTCTTCAAAGTTATAGATTCCTCACCTTATATAGCCTCCACTAAGAGCATGTCCAGTTGATTTTAGTGTCAAGAATTCTCTTCAGTCAGTTCATTCACTCATCTACATCTTCATTACAAAGGAATGACTGGTGTAAGGCTGATTCAGTTTTCCATGATCCTAGCATCCTGTTAACATTTTCATGAATAAAAACTATTAGAAACTGGGGGCAAAATGTAACTCTGGGGCAAAATAATGAATCTGCACTCAAAGACTGAAGATGAAACATTGGAGTACAAGAGTCAGCAAAAGGGTTATGGGGGCAAAAAAGAGTAAATTACAAGCATATTGATGCATCAGTCAATAAAAAGCTTCAGTGTAAGGCCATGAACTCCATCCTCTATCTTGGTCATCTGAGTTGTGTCAGAAGCTCTAACATCAGAACTACCATCATTAAAGCATTCATTGCTCAAAGCTGTAAGCTGTTGACGAAGTACCTCATTCTCACACTTTGGGCTGCGAGCATAACTCTACTCCAAACAAAGGATCTATTAGGATCTTGTATATCATACATAGCATGCATACACTTGCATACATTTGTTGTGAAATACTTACTTAATAGAATAAAAGTCTTTGAGCCCAGATAATATTATATAAATATTCTGCTACTAATATTCAAAATTAGTATTATAAAAGTGTAGGAAAGTAGCCAGAGTATTCACATATGAAGCATCTGAAGGAGTAAAAGTAGGAAAACCGATGCTATCAGGATGAACCTGATATTCAACGGGACTCTGAAAGGGAGGCACCCAATAAATTACAAATTGATCCAACAAGGAGATATATTTGATGATAACACCTATAGAAGCCTCATTTTGGATAACCTCAAGGAGGATGGATAAGAGGCTCGAATTCCTCAGACTCAGCATTCATCTCCAAAGCCCCATCTGAAGCATCATCTGGAATATCAACTGGAGCTTCAGCAAAAGGAGAAGTTACTCCCACAAATTATAAAATTAATAATATAGGAAAGAGTGATGACAACAGTACCTCAGATGGATCAACAAGAATTTGCTCTAAGAGATGCTCCTGAGTGTACCTCTGATAGCTACAAAAAGCTCAAGCGAAAATGAAACATTGAATCCTTGGAGAAACACCTCTCTCAACTCCTGACCAATTAAAGTAGAACTCTACAATATCAAGGTCAGTATATGGTATAGAGTGCAATAATGAGAAGGTCTAACACACCAACAATGCAGTCACCAACCCAAAAAAGGGAAGAATCCACTCAAAACTTATAACAAATTCACTCTGAAACTTCTTTGATCATAAAATAAAGCCTCTGACTCCTAAACCTTATTTTTTGCAGGAGATGTCAGAAAGAGGAATGAAGCCCTTTATCATAGCATCAATGACAATAACAGAAGAACAAACTCAACCTTATGCCATGACCTCAATAACGGAGTATCAAGACCCTTATGATCAGAGACATCATCACCACAATTAAAAAAGGAAGAGCACAAAATAATGAAGTTGCATTGTAATAAAACTTTTTTACATGCAAACAGACCAAACTAACTTATGGTATTTTGTGTAGGGAAAATAAAAGGGAAAGAACCAGCATGTCAGTAAGAAGGCAAATACCAATTGCTCATCAAAATATCACCATGTGTGACAAACATCCTGACAAGAGTTCAAGGGAAGCAACAAAACTCTATTCCTTTAGTTTCTGTGATAAAGTGCATCCTCAAAAAAATAAAAAGAAAAAGAAAATTTTCAAAAATTCAAAGTAAATTCATCCATTTTATGAGATCATGTGCAAAAAAACTTATCTCATGAACTTTGATCTTAAGGGCTCTCTTTTATTAGCCTCACAGAGTTCAGATGACTAATTGATGGATTTGTGCTGAGAGTTTCTAAACTCTAATCAATCTAATGCTTACTTTGCACTTGAATAAAGGAAAGAATGCACAAAAATAAAATCTATGGATTTGCAGTATAAATTGCTTGAATTTTAGAGTATAATTTCAGTCTTTAGAATAATAAATATGCATCTAATCTACTCCAATGCTCGAATGAGTACGAGTACAAAATCCCTTGATGGTATCTACACTGAGTAATACAAGAAAGGTGGGGGACTACTAAAAGGAGAATCAAAACAAGAGCAAGCACTTCTAATGTACTCCAATGCTCAAAAATGAGTAAGAGTATCAACGTGAATCTTCTGGCAGTATCCACACTGAGTAATATAGGAAAGGCGAGGGAATACTAAAAGAGGATCATGTTAACAGCTGCTCTATTTGCTCTAATGCTCTAAATAGAGTATGAGTATCCAAAGGACCCTTCCAACGGTATCCACACTGAGTAATATGGGAAAGGCGGGGGAATACTTGGATAAGGAAGTAAAGCACAACAATAACTCAAAGACTGTTTTAATACTCAAAATTCAATATGTTTATGCTCAATGTTCACAAGTTTTGTTTAGCAAGTTCTTCCTGAATTTAGGTGTGAAAGTTAGCTCTTCACTTGGTAAAATAATATGTTCTCAGCACAAGATGGTTAACAATACCTGTAACTTTTGCAAATTGTAAATAAATGATAGCCATCAAAATCAAAAGTAGTGAGATACATTGAATGCACACAATCTCATGATGAATTGATGAATTTGCTCAATATAATGTATTTTTTTAATACAATTATCATGCTCAAACTAACTTCAACTTCAAATAGTCTTCAGTAATTGTAAATCCAGAAGAATATGCCTAGCATATAGAATCAGCTCCAACACTATCAAGTCAATCAAGGTCAGCAAGCAATGAAGGTAGTTGATTAAAGTTAATCAGTAAGAATTCAAAGTCCATTAGCAGAGAAATTCAAAGTCAATAAGCTAGAAACTTAAAGCATTCAGCAAAAACTCAAGGTCAGTTGGTAAAAATTCCAATCAGACAACATAAAGAATTCAAGCACTCAAAACAAGTAGCGAGCAATTATGGACTGTAGCATCAAAGGCGAGCAATGAAAAGGTTACGGCTGATTAAAGCTAATGAGCAATGGAAGGATGGCAGCAAAATCAAGAAAAATTTAACTTTTGCATTTGTATTTCATAATAAACTACACAGTAGCTATAACATAAACCACAAATTCACTCTATTATAAGCTAAATGGTAGCTATAACTCAATTTCAAATTCACTTTATTATATACTACACAGTAGTTATGACATATTTTTAAAATCACTTTTTGCTAGACACTACACAGTAGTTATAGCATCACTTCTCTAGACATCCCATAGAGAATATAGAAAAATTCATCAATCACTTCACTAGACATTCCACAGAAATATAGTGAAACTTTCAAATCACAGTTCACTAGACGTTCCACAGGAAATATAATGTAATTAACTAGACACTACACAGTAGTTATAGCATCACTTTGTTAGACATCCCACAAGGAATATAGCGAAATTCATCAATCACTTCGCTAGACGTTCCATATGAAATATATCGAAACTTTTAAACCGACGTTCCACAGGAACTATAATGCAATTAGTTAGACACTACACAGTAGTTATAGCATCACTTCGCTAAACGTCCCATAGGGAATATAGCGAAATTCATCAAATCACTTCGCTAGACATCCCATAGGGAATATAGTAAAATTTATCACATAGCTAGATGTCCCAAAAGGAATATAACTAATTTCACCTCACTAGACATCTCACAGGGAATATAGTGCAATCAGCTAAACACTACATAGTAGTTATAGCATCACTGCTAGACGTTCAACAAGAACTATAGGGCATCTTCAAATAACTTTTTCACTAGACATCCCATAGGGATTATAGTCAAATTTGCTTTAGCATTCTGCATGATGTTGTATAACAACATAAGCATTGATCACAAACGAAAGTCTCAAGATACAAAGGTAAGTATCCTAAATCTTTGCTTTTGAAATTGTGTGCTTATTTGCTTTGTCGTAATTTGTCAAGCAAACAGCGACAAAGGGGAGCAACTGTAAACACCCAGTTTCGGGATAATCGAGTATGGATGCGACAGAGGACCCAATGATGAAAATTGACTATAAAATTATATTTATTAGTTTTGAACTAAATTATAAATTATTTTTATAACCTATTTTAAAATTTTATTTATTTATTTTAATTATTTCTTTCTTTAAAAAAATTCAAAAAATCAAACAAAAAATAAAAAATTAATAAAAAGAAAAAAAAAAGGAAAGTTGGCCCAAGATGGCCAAACTTCGAGAAATTAATGCAATTACAATTTAAGTTGTAAAAATGGCCATATATGGCCCCAGTTGGCCAATTAAACTGTCGTTTGTTCTTTTAACCGATCGAAAAACTATATTTTTGATCGAAAATTTATATTTTCGATCGGAATTAGAGACTTCCAACCGGTCCTGATTTTTTTTAAAAATTTTATTTATTAATTTATCATAATTTTGAATTGATTGTTATGTTTCTTTTTTAGATAAATAATAAAATAATTTTTTTAGTTTATTTTTTAGATAAAAAATAAAATAAATTATTTTTATCTTATAACCAATCTAAGGTTATAAAATGGGTGTTTTTATAAATACTAAAACCTCTTTCACAAGAGAGGAGGCTCTTAGGGTTTTTCATTGTATTTTTTATTTTAGCCGTGAAGCCAAAAAAAACATAGACTTTTTTCTCTTTTAATTTTTACGTAGTTTTTTAGTTTCTGACCATAATCAAATCCAAATAAACTAAAATCACAGACATCAAAAACTCGTAAAACAACAAGAGTCATTGGCTTTTATTAAGGGTGATCATCTCTCTGAGGAGAGTCAATACTGCATCCATTTAATCATCTTCTTCTACTCTTTTCTATTTTATTTTGTTTGATTTTTTATTTTATTTGATTTTGATTTTATCTAATTTTTTTATTTAGTTATTAATCTTTGTTTATTTATTTATTTATTTATTTTGTGTTTGTGTTAATGATGGTGGGTGAAATCATGTGAATAGTCATTAATTCCTTTACTATTTCATCACTTTTTGTTTTATTTTATTTAATTTTTTTATCCAATTTTCATCTACAATTGCTTTATTCCTTTTGTCTTGTCGCT